>JAQQSZ010010391.1:0-12527 GCA_028646595.1 Phalanger gymnotis
ATAGGGCTTTGGGCCTGGGGCTTAGCACTTAACAGCTGAAAGTACTTCCACTCAAAAGAAACAAAAGCCATGCCAAGGAGACAATTTTGCTTAACCACACAGGTACAGAGGCCTGGGTCCCTGGAAAAAATAAGTTTAAGATTCAAATCATAGAATTAGGGATTCTGAGCAGTGAGTGAGTCCGAGTTTCTCCTGTGTGTGGAGGTGGGGGTGGGTTGAGATGCTTAAATAGCAGAGGGCTTAGTTAATTTATATAAATTTTCTAGGGATCAACACTCTTTCCTTTGGTATCTCTGTATCCCCAGTAGCTAGTACCCTGCATGCTTAAGAAATGCTTCTTATTGAATAGCTTCTGCAATTGTGTATTTGTCAATGAGACATGATAGACATAGAGCCAGAGAAAGAGAGATAGGAACAGAGGTACAGAGAGACAAGAGGAGACTGAGATAGAAATAGAGAGAGAGACAGAGATACAGAGAGGGAAAGACACAGGGAGAGGGAAAGACACAGAGAGAGGGAGAGGGAGAGGGAGAGGGAAAGGGAGAGAAAACGTGTTTCATGTGATTAATAGCTAGTTAGACAGGTGCCACTGTGGTGATGTTCTAATGAGATTTTGGTCATCATGCCTGTGTAATGAGATGTAAAAGCCTTTTCCTTATATTTGGTACAGATGTGTGAGGGGATGGACCAATCCTTCTTGACTATTTCATCAATTTCTTTTGGAAAGCCAATGCTGCCCACCAGGCCATGCAATGAAATCAGCCACTGTCAATGGGCTTTTATTATTCTGTGCATTCACCAAAGCTAGCAGGTTTGGATGGTTTTGTCCTCTGTTCTTTGTTTGCCAAAAACAAAGCAGATTAAAAACAAAAACAAAAACAAAAAGACAAGATTCTTTTGGCAGGGGGAGAAATGTTAGCCTCAATTCCCCCAAACCAATGTTAGCGGGTAGTGCCTTATTTTCTAGTGATTATTGGTTGCATGTGCTGAATGATGCCCCATGTAGAGAGATCACTCTGTATAAAGGATCCCAGAAGAGTGTGAGATTTAGATCAATAGAGAGAGCAAAAGTGCAGAAAGGGATTGCAATCCATCCATCAGTTGACAATAATCTCCCTCTACTGATTCCTTGCCTTTTAGTTCACAGATAGATAGGAGGCTCTTTCGCTAAGGCTTTATTTTTCTCTGTGATTCCTCAGATAATTTCTAACGTAGGTTGTTGGGAAATCATTTGGGCTAGCTTTGCCCTGGTTCTTATTTCCTGTGGTTAGACAATCCATACAAAGTTGGAATGGGAGAAGGACAGAGCTAGAGCCTTTCATAATTTGGTGATTTACTTAATGCCATGGGTGGGGAACCTGTGGCCTTGAGGCCACATGTGGCCCTATAGGTCCTTGGGTGTGGTCTTTTGACTGAGTCCAAGTTTTACAAACCAAATCTTTTTATTAAGGGGATTTATTTATCTGTGAGGTTTGGACTCAGTCAAAGGGCCACACTTGAGAACCTAGAAAGCCACATGTGGCCACAAGGTCACAGACTCCCCACCTCTGGTTACATCCTGGCATAGAGATTCAGCAGAGGCTCTTAGACATAGAGCTCAAAGAGATGTCAGAAGTCATCTGATCTAATCCATTCATTTTAAAATTGAGGAGACTGGTATCCAGAGACATTTAGTGACTTGGTGTCATAGTTTGTAAAAGGCATTTCTCAGACACAAATCCAATTCATGGCTGTACTTCTTAACTATGCATATGACTGTAGAAAGCTACTTCAATTAATTGGGTGTTGGTGTCCTCATCAGAAAGTAAGCAGAATGAGTTACAGCTTCTTGGAGCCACAGGTGAGAGTTGGGTGGAACATAAAGCATCGCTGGAAAGGGCTCAGCAGCCGTCACACCAATGTCTATAAACACTGCATGTCAGTTTGCTTACCCAGCTTCTGGAAAACAGACAATGCTCTCCTACCTTCCCAGTCACCAACGGAGTGAAACAAGGCTGCTTGTTTGCTCCCATGCTTTTTAGCATGAAGTTTTCAGTCATGTTGCCAAATGCTTTCAATGAGCATGAACAGGGGATCAAGGTCAGCTACCATGCTGATGGCAGATTCTTCAACTTGAAAAGGCTACAAGCCAAGACCAAAGTGGAGGGAGTGTTGGTACATGATTTTCTGTTTGCCAATGATGGTGCCCTCAATGTAGCCTCAGAATCGGAGATGCAACAAAATATGGATCAATTTTCTGCTGTTTGTGTTAATTTTGGCCTAACGATTAACACCAAGGAAACACAGGCGCTCCATCAGCCACCACCACACCATTCATACATGGAACTATCAGTTAAAGCAAACGAAGAAGTTTTGAATGCTGTGGATAAGTTCACTTACCTTGGTAGTGTACTTTCTAGGGATGTACACATTGATAATGAGGCTGATCCCAGAGCTAGCTCAGTGTTCGAGAGGCTCTGAAGGAAAGTATAAGAGAGAAGAGGTATTAGACTGACTACTAAACTGAAGGCTGTGTTGCTGACCTCATTATTTTATGGCTGTGAAACCTGGAGAGTCAATCACTGTCATGCCAGGAAATGGAAACTCTTCCATCTGAAATGTCCTAGGAAGATTCTGAAGATCACCTGGCAGGATAAGGCACGAGACACTGAGGTCCTCACTCGAACTAATCTGCCAAGGATTCAAACTCTGCTTCAGGGAATATAACTCTAAAGGGCTGGCCATTTTGTTTGAATGCAAAACGTACGATTGCCAAAAAGATTTTTATGGAGAACTTATACAGGTCGAGCGCTCACACAATGCGCAGAAGAAGCGATACAAGGACACTCTCAAGACCTCTCTTAATAACTTTGGAATTGATTGTGTGACACGGGAGACACTGGCACACACCCACTCAGCATCAGAGAAGGTGCTGTGCTCCATGAGCAAAGTAGAATTGAAACAGCTTAAAGGAAAGCCAGGATGCAGAAATTTAGAGTATTTATCCCAAATGTTCACAGACTATTTGTGCCGACCTGGAGGGTGTAGAGTATAGTTCTGTGGAACATTTAAAGCTTGGTCAGACATTTGAGATGCCTAAGTTACTCACTGCATCATGGGCTATCATCACCAGTCTTCATGACTTTTGTCTTGCCACTAGATTTAGATGATTCTGGAAGAGAGTGTGAAGCTGATGACTTTGTGCAACTCTGCCTCACTTAAATTCAATTCACCCAAGAATCAAGACATCACTCTCTCATGTCATTGGTCCTCTGCAAAAAGAAATGGCAGACAAACAACAAAATAACAAACAGTCATAGTCATTATGTTGGTAATAGTGGAGTAATAGTAGTAGCAGTAGTAGTAGTAGTAGTAGTAGTAGTAGCAGTAGTAGAATTATGATAACTATTAGCTAATATTTGGTGTAATGTCAAGGTAAATGAGTTGCTTTTCACCAGTGTTCCCTTTACTGCACCACAGATCTAGAGTTAAGGACTGGACCTGTCCTGGAATTGATTTAGGCAAATCTTAGGTAAGGAAATTCCCTCTACCAATGCAAGATGTCACCTCCTTCACAACTTTTAGTTTCGGAGCATTGCCTAGAACTTAGAGAGGTTAAGTGATTTGTCCTGGATCACAGAGTCAATCTATGTTAGAGGGGAATTCGAAACAAAAACAAGTCTTCTTGGCTTCAAGGCTAGCACTTAAGCTATTATCACACTCTGCCTGAATTCCCCTTAGAATCTTTTCCCCCTCTTAAGTAAGGTTTTAGACCACACTTGGGAATTCGTCATGAGAGAATTACAAATGATGTACCTTAGCATCTTCTCTACAACTTCTGGTATTAGGGAGTTATCCAGAGTAATGAGAGGTTAAGTGACTTGACTAAGCTCATACAGCAATTCCCCACTCTGCTCACCCCTCAGTTATATCAAAGGCAGAACTTAACATCATTGTTGGGTTTCTGAAATGAAAAACATAGCTCGTTCTGAACTGTTGATTTGATGGCATCCTGTGTAATACTATCATTATTATTATTTATACCTTTACTACTATCACTACTACTGTTATTGTATGTGTAAGAGAGAAGATACAATATACTTGCAACTTCATCCCCTTGACTTAGTAACAAAACAGAAACTTTTCAAGATGCCACTAAAACCAAGTCACCATCAACCATCATTCAGCCTCTGTGGTCTAGTAGCCACATTGGAAAGTAGACTTTTGAATCTCACAGTCCATATTTTGGGCTTTGGAGTCAATAAGTCAAGAAGCTGTACTAAAAGTCAGATAGACTGTTTTGAAACCCTCCTCAGACGCTAGCTGTGTAACTCTGGGTAAATCACTTAATCGCTCTGAGGCAGTTTCTTCATCATTAAACTTCTAAGGCAGGCATCATGCCCAGCATGAGACTTCTCGAGGGTCAATATCTACATTTTTTCACCCAAATTTGTATGGCATATATTTTGGCTCCTTCATCCTATTGGTTGTCCTTCTCCATATAAAGCTTAACTAGGAAATTTGTTTGTTTTGGTTTGAATATCTATCCTTCACTTTTTTTTTTTGGCTGCTCTTTTGGTGGAGAGAAGAGAAGGAAAGCAAAGAGAAGAGAAAAGAAAAGAAAAGGCAAAGAGAGGGGAGGGGAGGAGAGGGGAGAGGAAGAGAGGGGAGGGGAGGGGAAAAGGGAAGGGAGGGGAGGGGAAGGGAGGGAAAACAGTTTACACTCAACATGTTGATAGCCCTGTTAATACATGAATTGAGGCAGGACTCATGCCTATCTTCCTCTATTCCTCCTCAATTCAATTCCTAACATTGGATATAATTCAGGATCAAGATTTTGACCAGAAATACCTGCTAGTTTGCTGACTTGGTCACCCATATCCTGAGCTCTCAATCAAGCCATAGCAAATAAGGAAATCCTCACGGGTCCAAAATACTCTATATCAATATTGTTCCAGTCTCTCTCCTTTCTGGGCTTTCTTGACACTACTCTCTCCTCTATCCTCCTGTATCTCTGACCACTTCTTCTCAAACTTCTTTGCTTGCTTATCCTCTATATCACACCTGATATCTACGAATTTCCCCCATGATGCAATCCTAGGGCCTCTTACCTTTTTCCGCTATACCCTCGGAAAATTCATCCTCTCTCATAGGTTAAACTATCATCTTTATGGATGAAACTCACCAATATTTACATCTGGATGCAACCTCTCACCTGACCTTTATTCCTGTATCACCAATTGCCTTTTGGCTTTTCAAGTAGATGTTCTAGAGACATTTTGAACTGAAAAACATCAAGACTGAACTGATTATTTTTCCCATCTCTCCTTTTGACCTCAATATTCATCTCTCCACTTACAGTAAAAGTATTGTAAAGTCCTTAGTTTCCCACTTTTGTAATCTCACCACTCTTCTCTTGTCCACATAGTTCCCAAATCATGTCATTTCTACTTTCACAACATCTCTTGCATATGTCTTCTCTCTATTTAAGCAGTTACTAAATTCTTCATTCAGGTCCTCATTACTTATTGCCTAGGTTTTTTGTTGTTGTTTGTTTTGTTTTGTTTTGTTTTGTTTTGCAGCCTCCAAATTAATCTCTTTGCTTCATCTTTCACATATCAATGCATTATTCACATACCAATGCACATTATTACTGATGTCATTTCTTTATTTGAGTATTTGGCCATAGGATGACTCTTCCCAATCAACTTCAGATGCTTCCGATTTCCTCTAAGATAATTTACAAATGACTCACTTTAATTTTCAAGCCTTACATAATCTGATTGCACACTATCTTTCAGTCTCAGTTAGTATCTCACCTATTACACTCTGTGATCTAGAAAAGTGTCCTTTTCTCTGTTGCTCATACAAGACAATTCATCCACTTTCTATGCCTTTGTACTGTTTCTATGACTTTGGTTATCTCACATCTCTAGAAGGCATGGCATCTATGTACTAGTTGTGGCATCCTGTGTAATACTATCATTATTATTATTTATACCTTTACTACTATCACTACTACTGTTATTGTATGTGTAAGAGAGAAGATACAATATTCTTGTAACTTTATCCCCTTGACTTAGTAACAAAACAGAAACTTTTCAAGATGTCTCCCACTAATTATCTAGCCTAATTTGACATTACTTATTTTTTGTTCTAGCTAAGGAGGATCTGACTTTGGCCCTTCACCTCAGCTCAAGTCTTGATTTCTGACAGATGGCCACCATTCCCTGGATAACAGCCTATTTTCAAGCCATGCCCACGGTGAACCCCAAATTCTGATCTTCGTTTGAGGCTTATGTCATGTGGCCCCACCTTTTATAAATACCTCCCAGATCAATGGCAGGTCAATGCTTCTGATTCACAGAATCCTTTTCTTCCTTTAAGGCACAACTCTATCACAGTCTTCTTAAATGACACTTTCCTGCTAATTCTTTCTCCTTAAATATGAAATTTCCTATTTAATTACTTTATGTGCATTTATATTTAACATTTATCCTACATATATTTTCTATTTTCCCATTAGAATGTAAGTTCCCTTTGAGCAAGACTTCCCATTCTTTGTTCTTCTCTCTTAGTGACTAGCACATGGTAGTAGTTTAGGAAATATTTGATGATTGATTTATTATTTGCAAACCCATTGATGCAAATGGGGTGGCAGTCAACACTGAGGAAGAGTCTTAGAAAGGTGATATATTTCTAGGTAAGGCCTTCTTAACATGGCTGTGCTATAAGGTTGGGATTTAGGAAAACTAAATGCAACAAACGGAGAAATCATTTGGTACATCGATATATTTGTTCTTAAGCTAAAATTTCCCCAAGTAATCTAAGGATATTTGACTCTACATCCTCAGAAAATTAAGCATCTTTTATTCAAGGAGAAATCCTCTTTGTTTTGTTTTGTGTGTATACTGCATATATTTGCAGGTAGGTGGAGAAGTAGATGGAGTGCAAAGCCTGGAGTTGGGAAGACTTGAGTTCAAATGTGGCCACAGATCCTTACTAGTTATGTGGTCCTATGTGTTAACTATTTTTTATTACTACTATTATTATGGGTGAGAGATAAGACAAAAGATATTTCTAACTTTATCTTACTGATTTGATGTGATAAAATAGAAACTTTTCAATCTCACATTCCATATTTTCTACAATCTGACTCCCATTAGCCTGTATAACTTTATTTCACATTACTTCCCATATTTATTCTCCATTCTCGCATAAGTGGACATACTTGACCTCACCTGAAGTCCTCACAGATTGTCACCCATTTACTGGAAAATAATCAGTCCTTACCCTATGCCCACCCATAGCCCCACAGTCTGATCTTCATTCAAGGTTCATCTCAGGTGGTCCTACTTTTATAAACACTTCCCTAACCAATCGTTGAAATATGTATCTTAATAGACTGCCATGTGCTAAGAAGTTGGCTAAATTATGGGTATGTAGAAGTGAGTAAACAAATAAAAACACGAAAAAATCCTTCTGAGGTGTGTTGCATTTCATCAGAGGACATGCCATGTCTAAATGTAAATGAAAGAGAGGGTGTGACCTCCACCTCAGTTGATATAACCACAGAAAGCTCAGAAAGCAATTGCAAGGTGTTGATAAGGTGTTAAAATAATGATAAAAAATAATCTACACACTGATCCCTTTGGAGTGGTTGAAAATTTATTTTTTTGGGTAGACTTTAAAAACAATCACGTGGGACAAGCAGTTCATAAGAGAGCTAAGACTTAACATTTATCATTTCTAATGTAATATAGGCTCAGGAACATTTCTGGGGTAAGGAACTGCTGCAGGGGAAATGAGAGGATGGAAAACTTTAGTAATTTGAGACATTGTGGGTTCTAAAATGTTTGAAGCATACTTGAGGGGGAAGAGACACATACTCTACTAAAAATGAATACAGAGGAATAGTCATCAAAAGAAGGAAGGAACTTTCAGGAATCGAACTACTCATATCAGAGTAGAGAATCATGGATAGAAGCTAACCCAAGGAACCCAGATGGGAAACTTACCCAATAGAGATCCTACACTTCAGGGTATCTACATGATAACTACAAAGAGTGAAATGATTTTTGGTCCTGTTGTGTCAGAAACTGTTAATTTACTTTATAACCTGTGTAATCTACACAAAAGTTTCTCTACCATTGTATGCTAAGATGGAACTCACTCTTTCCATGGATGCTGTGCATATTTGTGGGAAGCTGCACCCTAGAATTAACTGGAGTTGAGAGGATGGCATTTTGTGTCTTCTGTTTGTACAGTGCTGATGCCTTTGTTAAAAGCCAAGTTTTTCTACCAGGTAATTATTAATGGAAAACACACTGGCGGGGGTTTATCAACTATAGTTAGGATCACAATTCTAGAAGAATACACATAAAACCTAGGAGTAGCAAAAAAGTACACCTCTGGGCAGCCAACCTGGACAGTGGAATGTAAGTTGATGGAGTACAAGGGAGGGAATGTTACATAACAACACTCTACATCATTTCATACAAGTCATTCCAGTTTCTCTAAATACATCTCTTTTTTTTTTCTTATAGTGCTCTTCCATTACATTTGTATAACTCAATTCCTTCAGCTATTCTTTAATCAATGGTTACCCCCTTTAGTTTCCAATTCTTTACTATTACAAAAAAACAAAACAAACAAAACAAACTACTGCAAATATTTTGGCACATATGATATCTTTTCCTTTCATAACTAATAATCATATATTTACCCAATTTTGTGTCCTTTTCACATTTCTTATCCCATTTGACTTCTTTTTAGCCTTTGCCATTAGTTAACAAGTTGATTAATTTGTCCTCCTAAAATTTTCCTGCTCACAGGATTTTCATGGTATTGAATTATCATTTCTCTTACTGCCTAATAACTTGAGATCTATCTTGGTATCCTTTACATGTCAATGCCCACTAAAAGTAGGATAGTTCTTCTTTTGATATCACTTGGTGATCTCATCAGATGCCAGGAGTTCAATGATTTGTTTCGAATTACTATCAGATGCACATATTGTGGTATTAATGTGATTAAGGATTTTCCCTATCCATTAATCCCATTAACAGGTCTCAGGTGGAGCTAGTTGACAGAAGGTTGATTAGGAGAGGTTTGTTTGTAGGAAGGCCCACACCCTTTTGCTAATTAGATCATGAGGGTTGTGAAGCTCTTGGACTCTAAAGAAAGTATATATACTCTGAGGGTAGCCATTAAGTTCTGTCTCAGAACTGCAGGAGGACTAAGGCAAGCAGACAACTAGGATTTGTGAGTGAGTGTTTACAGGAAGCCACCAGCAGAGGGGAAGGTTACAGGACAGGTTGGCTCTCTCGTGATATTGTGTTTTAATTTCCTTGCTGTTATAATGCAGTGGACTTACTGGTCTTGGTATACAACAGCTGCTATGTTGAATTGTCTTTATTGGTTTTGAGATTTGATCCTCTGGTGTCTGAATAAATGTTTTACTTCTGCCTTCTATATGGACAGTCTCTTATATTCTGCAATACAGAACTATACAGGCGTATTCATGGTCACTATTGATATCGTGACTATTGCCTTACAGATACATATATCTTAACCTAGTCTTCTCCATAAGCTCCAGTACCACTTTACGGATTGTAGGGCGTTTCAAACAAATGTCTTGCAGGCACTTACAATTCAAAATATCCAAAACAAAACCACATGTTCTTTCAAACCCACTCCTCTGCAAATGTTCCATTTTACTGAACAGAGTATCTATATCTATCCAGTTCCCTAGGTATTCAACTTGTCTATCATCTTCACTCCTGCTCAAGCTACATATCCAAATAATTGTGAAGTCTTTATTTTTCTGTCTCCACAACAACTCCATTACATATTACCATTTCCAATCACAGAGTCACTACCTTGGTTTAGGACTTATCATTTCTCTCCCAGATTACCACAACAGACTGCTAATTGGTCTCTTCTTCAAGTCTTTCCCCATTCCCTAATAATTACCCAAGAACTGCAAAAGTACTTTCTTGAAGCCTACATTTCATCATGTCATTTCTCCCAACTAAATAAACTATTGTCTTCATCAACTCTTCTGTCTCACCTTTACCTCTTCTCCACTTAGACTCTTAACTGTCTTTCCAGTGTTCTAAGACATCTCTCCTCAATATGTACTCTAGAATCCAACATTGCGGCCTGTTTGCTATTTCTCACATGTGACCTTCAATCACCTATCTCTGTGCTTTTAAACTGGATGTGATCCATTCCTGTAGTGATCTTCTTAACCTCTATTTCTTGGCATCTCTAGCTTCATCCAAGACTCAGCTAAAGAATCATGTTTTTCAGGAAACTATTTTTATCCATTTTCCCCTTCCCCCAAGCTGTTCCTGTCCTTTATTTACAGATTGTGTTGTGCCAACTCTGTAAGGCTCTTGTGTATGAATGTATGCAAACGCTTGCATTCTATTGGAATGTTAGCTCCTTGAAGGCAAGACTAGTTTTTGACTTTTTTTGCAATCCAACACAAAACAGTTATTGAAAAATAGTGGTTTGCTGTTGTCCTTTATTCTGAAAGAGAATCAAAATCACTCTACTAGAGCTAAGTTGCAGTGTATCCAACTGAGGCTCATTAGATCAACGTGAGTTCTACCACAGGTCAGGCATAGATATTCCATGTGAACATTTGAGATGGAATTTCTAAATTTGTGCTTCTCAGGTTCCTTTTGATCTGATTCAATTCTGTTTAGCTCATAGGACACAGCACCTTCTCTGATGAGGGCATGTTATGCTGAGCAGTCCTGTGCCAGTGTCTGCCATGTGACACAATCTGTGAGAATGTCCTTGAATTGCTTCTTCAGACCATCATGTGAATGCTTGCCCTGTGTGAGCTTTCCATAAATTAGTCTTTTTGGCAAGCGTATGTTTTACATTCAAACAACATGTCCAGTCCATCAAATTTCACTCTTTGCAGTAGAGTTCGAATGCTTGGCAGTTTAATTTGAGAAACAAGCTCAGTGTCTGGTATCTTATCCTGGCAGATGATCTTCAGAGGCTTTGTAAAACAATTCCAATGGAAGCTATTCAGTTTCCGGGCATGGCGCTGGTAAACTGTCCAGGTTTCATAAGCATAAAACAATTAGGTCAGCAAAATGGTTCTGTAGACCTTTAGTTTGGTAGGCAGTCTAACACCTCTTCTCTCTCACACTTTCCTTTGACCCTCCCAAACATTGAACCAGCTCTGGGAATGTGTGGGTCAATCTCGTTATCAATCTCTACCTCCCTGGAAAGTACACTACCAAAGTAAGTGAACTTATAGACAGCATTCAAAGCTTCTCCATTTGTGTAACTGGTGGTTCCACATATCCACAATGTAGTGGTGGCTGATGGAGCACCTGTGTTTCCTTGGTGTTAATTATTAGGTCAAAATTAGCACAAGCGGTGGAGAAGTGATCCATATTTTGTTGCTTCTCAACTTAAAAGGAGTGCACAGAGAAGAAAAGCAGACAGAAAATCATGCACCAAAACCACCTTGACTTTGGTCTTAACTTGTAGCCTTTATTACTGGTAAATAGTAAATTATTACTTACTATATGGTGTTATTATTTAGTACTAGGAAATTATTAGTGATCAATAGTAAACAATTAATGAATGCTTTTTGATTGATTTCTTGACTATCACTGTCTTTTAACATCTTAATGATAGTTGCCTCTTTCTTGTTATCAGTTCTTTGGGAAAGGATAGTAGAAACAGAAAATGATTATTTCAATGTCTTTTAGTTGTATGGAATACTTCATGACCTCATTTGGGGTTTTCTTGGTAAAGATTCTGGAATGGTTTGGCATTTATTTCTCCAACTCATTTTACAAATGGGGAAACTGAGGCAAACAGGGTTAAGTGACTTTTCCAGGGACACACAATTAGTAAGTGTCTGAGGCCAGATTTGAACTCAGGTCTTCTGGATTCCAGGCCTGTTACTCTTTCCACAGTGCTACTTTGCTGCCCCATTCAAAAAAAGCAAAAAGGTTTTCCCTTCATCCTCTCCCCGCACTAAAAAAAGAAATACAGTGCCCCTCTTTGAACATTAGTGATTAGTCACAATATAGCTTTATTGGTATTTTTAAAGGGACTACATCCACACCAATCCCTACTCTCCCCTAAACATCCTCTTATGTAGTATAGGAAGTAGTGTAGATTTTAGGGAGATTTGTATGTAGAAGGTATGTTTTTGAATGATATAAAATTTTTCTATGAAATAGTTAAAAGTTTTAAGTTCGTCTGTACTGCAGAACTAGTGGAATCATTTAGTTCTCTTTTGTGATACACAGTGCTGGGTATGAAGTAAATAATAGTCTGGCTTCAAATCCTTCTATCTGTGTTGGTAAGCAAAATGGGCTCTTAACATTTAGTTTGACCAAGTGCCCTTGAAGAGTTTGGCTTTTGTTTCCTTTGAGTAATTCAGTGTATTTTATTGAGTCTTACTAGGTGTTAAGCCCCAGGCTCAAACCCCTATTAGGTGTAAAACCTATGTGGGTGTGGATTGGTAACTAAGGTGGGGCCCAAGGCGGGGCTAACTAAGGGGA
>JAQQSZ010010392.1:0-12526 GCA_028646595.1 Phalanger gymnotis
TTTTTTTTAAATTTTGTTTCTTCTTTCTTATGATTCATTCCCTTGGTCATAATTCTTCTTTACAACTTGACTATTGTGTAAATAAGTTCAATGCGAAGTTATATGTTGAAGATATATCAGATTCCATGCCATCTTGGGTAGCAGGAGGAGGGGGTGCAAGAAAATGTGGAACTCAAAATCATGCGGGAACTGAGTGTTGTAAGCTAAAAAATAAAAAAAAATCTTAATTAAAAAAATTAAAAAGAGGCAAAACAAAAAATATTCTAATGGATAGAGAGCTCTACTTGGAATCAGGAAAAATAGGCTCAAATTCTGCTTGGGATTTCTACTGTTGAGAGTAGACAAGTCAACAACCTACTACTCTCAGTTTCTTTCCCCAAGTGTAAAATTGTGATTTAACCCCTGTAATTCTTATCTCATAGGGTCATTATGAAAAGAAAATGAGATTATGTACATATGATTTGTAAACCTGAAAGAGCTGTGTAACAATTATTGTCATCTTTGTATGACAAAAGGCAACCAGGATTAAGGTTATTTCCAAACTATCTCAAGCAATAAAATTCTATTCTAACTCAATATTTGGACATGGGATCTATTATGATGGCAAATAACCTATTTAATCATAACAGAAAAGCTATGAATGACAAAAATTCTGTTGTGTATGAATTATATTAAAAATCATCTCATGGGCCAGAGTCATGCTGCCCCAGTAATTACAAAATAGTCAAAGGCACATAGTGAGACCTCCAATACACTGGACACGTCCTCTAATGAGGATCATGTATGTGTCTGAAAGGCACGTTTGGATCACAGTCAGCCCTAGCAGAGGGGGCAACCTCTTAGTTCCACTGAAGTATTAATGTAAGCCAACATAATACATAAAATATTTCCCCCTTGTTGGTAACACTGAAAAACAAAAGAACCTATTGAATTATCAATAAAATTCTATTTTAAAGGTTTGGATTTCCTTGCATTAAATTAGAAAGTTCTCCCTAGGAAAGAGGTAAAACTTCTTCAGATATTTGAAAGAGGATAAAGAAGCAAATCTCAACCTAATTTTCTCTGTTGAAGAATCATGGAGAATGAGAACTAATTTGCAAAGGTGTGATTTTGTGGTTTTTTGGTTCTCTCTCTTAAAAAAATTAGTTCTTCTAGCAAAACCCACCATAAGTCTTCCAATAAAGTAAAATTCTAGTTTAAACTCATTATTTCAGTTTGCGCTCTTGAAGATCATGATAACCAAAGCCAAATTCTAACAGATGCTACTAAGTTTAAAATTTTCAAATAGTGGCCCAGTGGCAGAGCCTATGTCAGCTATCCAAGAACCAGTCAGCACATGTTCAGAGTGGTTCTTCATAAGAAAGTTGGCCTCAAGATGATGGAAATTGTATTTGCAACTAGTTTTGAAAATCATCTATTTAGCAAATGAAGGGCCACAATCTGTGTCAGCAAAGGATCTACCACACCAATGATTTCACAGATCCTTGAGTTAAATAAGTAATATGTAGATACGAAAACATTCATTTTTTATAAAGCAAAGTCCTTATGTAGCCATCTGATTTGGGTTGTATGATAATCTTTGATATAAAGGTCATCCCTAATAAGGCAAATCTAATAATCCTTCATTAAAAAAAAAACCTGTATTAAGGGATGAAACAAAATGAAAGTACTTAATCTGACTTAGAATTGTAGAAGCCTTGAGTCTTGTTCTATTTCACTTATTAATTAATCACTGCAAGCTGCACAAAAATCTCCTAATGATTTGGATCTTGCTACCACTACCCCAACATACTTATTCTAGCCTCGAAGGAACATGCTGACACTGCATAAGTACTCCAGAGGGGTACTTGAGGATGGTAAGCCTATCTAATTGTTAGTCTTGACTGGGTTCTCAACTTTAAGCCTCTCCAAATTATTATTTGAGCCTGTTCTGTCCTGTTTCTTACCATATATATCATTTTCTCAGAGAGGGGACCTTAACAGTTCGGAGTATTGCCCTATGCAGGAATTCATTTTGTCAAATCCCTTTCAAGTTTCATTTGAATATTTTTATTGATACTCTCCATTTGGGGACCTCTCTGCATACTGAGTTTAATGAAAACACCACCATACCACTGGCTATGTAGAAAAGGGAAAAGTTAAATTAGTTGTATAGGCTTAGCTCTTCCAAGAGACATATTTTATACTCACATCAGGTTATTTCAGTGCAGTTCTTGGGCAAAAGGAAGTAATATTTTTTTCTGAAAAAATATTTTTTACTGGGAAGATTTTGCTAGGCTATATCAGATCCAGATGCAAACCTTCTTATAAAACATAAAACTGCTAAATTCAAAAGCATGCATTCTTAAACAATCTAGGAAATATTTAATTGGTGAACTTACTAAGATTGTTCTTGTCACATCATAATACTCTTAAAGGTGATCATCACATCATACTCTTCTCAGGGTCACTAAGACAGTATGAGGTCATTGAGGAAAAGAGAGTCAGAGAGAGGCACTTGGCACAGAGCAGCAAAGTTTCTTAAATTTGATGAAAAACACATTTCAAGAATCAAAGATCAGATTTGAAAAAAGCAATGAGCAATTTCAAAGATAAAAATAAGTCTGATTTTTATGTGTGGTAAACGTTAACAATTGGAAATAAAGTAGTTGCTTTTAGGAATATGACACATAGTCTAAAAATGTCAAACAAAATATAGAGGCTTCCGCTTTACTCCTGCCTGGTATGCTTGGTGTGAGAGCTTAACACTTTAGAGCTGTGATTTCCAACCTTGATTTTGCAACACCCCAGGGTGTCTCCAATTATCTCAAGGGGTGGCAAAATATTCTCAACAAAAACCCTCTCAAAACAAAATTAGTTTAAATATGATTTAAATTTAAACATTCATATGTGTCATAAAGAACCTTTAGAAGGGCAGGAAAAAGTGTCACCAAATCAAATAAACAGTAATAAGTTGTGACTCTAAAAGAAATGGTAATAATGAATTTAAGACTTAGCAATTTTATCGTTTCTCTTTAAGTTGTGAAAAAGACTTATTCATATGGTTTTCTTTGCATTGGTTATCAGCCTTATCATTAAGGATTGTAATGTCAGGGGAGGGAGGAAGCAGCTTTTTCTTCTCTTGTGGCAAGAGAAGGAAGAGGATAAAATAGGGAAATCCATTTGCAAATTAAGTTTGGTACCCCTAAGTCCTATCCTATTTGGTACCCCTAAGTTATCTGTTTGATTTACTCCAAATAGTCAAGGATGGTAGGCAGTGGCTGAGATGAAAGCAGGATGAAAGGCAGAAATTCATAGTAAGTAAGAGGCTGGCAAAATCAAGGTCTGATCTTTCAGCCTTTAAGAGCTTGGTGCCAGAAGGCTGAGCTAGTCATGGGATATGAATATGAATTGTTGCACAAAATGCAGCACAGACACATGAAAGTTTTGCACCTATCCTTCTGTTGGCCAGTTATATGCCCCTAAACCCCCATTATCTGTGATACCATTGCTGCCCTTATTAAACTCCACGGAATTAACCAGGCATTGAGTTCAGTCTTACCTCAGTGAGGTGTCCCTTACCATTTACTCTAACTTACCACCTAGATAAATGGATGGTTTTAAAAACTTACTCCCTTGATAAGTTCATGTTTTTGTTTTTGTTTTTTGTTTGTTTTTAGTAAGCTATAGACACCCTTGACACTTCTAGGTATTACGTTGGAATTAGTCACCTGGAAAGAGCAGCCCTGAGGTATAAATTGAGAATATTTTGGGGAAAACATTATAGTCTCTATGAATTACCCCCTCTTTTGAATTAACAGTTCATATAAACTTGGAAAAAGGAATATTGAAGAGGTGGGGGAAAAGTAGAGGACTATAACTCTTAATAAGATGATGTTAATGATGATAAGGAAGAAGAGTATAATAACAACAATAAGTGTTTTTATTTATTTCTGAAGTGCTATAATAAGCTCTATCATTTGATAAATAGAATAGATGACCAGGAGCATAAAATCTTGAGGCATCGATTTCTCAGAAGGAATAAAAATCTATTAGTAAGATAAGTAGTAGCTATATTTTAAATACCCACAGAGTACAAGCCAAATTTGATGGACTCAAAAGTATTAAATAATTTTGTGCAACCCATATTTTGAAAATAAAATGATTTGTAATATTGCATTGTATTTGTATGTGTGATGTCTGTGTATTTGTGTGTGTGTGTTTGTATGTGTGTGTGTGTGTGTGTGTTTAGGAACTTATAGATTGTAATCGCTTCATGTCTTAGTATATTCTCTTCTAGAATTTGTTTGCAAAAGGAGATACTGAAATAGCAGGATACTATCTGGGGATAGGGTTGGGAATAGTAAAATCTAGTAAAGGTTTTGTTGTTATTTGTTTTTTTAGGGTAGACATTGGTATGTTTAAGTAAAATAGGAAAGGAACCAGGAGATAAGAAGATGCTGAAGGTACAAGAAAGCTAGAGGATGTTTGTGAAGACAATCTGTGGGACAAGATGTAAGATGGCGAGTTCAAGGGCATGCGTAGATGGAATTTCTTTGGTAAGGAATTGGCCAACCTCTTATTCAGATACTGTGGGAAAGGAGAAGAGAGTGGGAAATAATGTGAAGGAGTTTGGAGATTAAGATAATAGGAGAAAGGGAGCTTACAATTAATGGCCTTGATTGTCTAGGAAAGCAAGAAAAATGAGATGTCACATGACATTTCAGTCGAATGGACTTTCCATTTCAATGTGATAATGTCTTGAGTAATAGGACCAAGGTTTTCACATCCCTATTCTTTTAGAGCCACTCATAAATGTAGTTTAGAGCAAACCAAAATAATCTTTTGGTCATAATTTTCATTGAGTCTCATATTTGCAGCAGATTTTAGATCTTCCGAAGTAAGCTGTTTCATGAATAACTTATGAACTAAGAAGTGCAAAGTATTATTTTCCTTATCATGAAATTGAGGCTCAGAGAGGTCAGGTGACCAATACATGTTGTGGCATCTAGTTACAATTCAGTGATCGGAAACTTGCATCTTCTGACTTCCCATTTAGAGCCCTTTCTCTGAAACTATTATTATTCTCTTTTGTATTAAAACAAGAGCTACAGAAATAAGTATGAATACTCTTGACTGACTTCCTTTATTCTCCCTCCTCTCCTTTTCTTCATTCCCTGAGCTTTTAAGCCAATTCTGATGTCTTATCTCTTTTGTTGGATGGCTGGAAGTAGGTCTGTAGTCTATTGATCTCATCACTGCTCTCCTTGAAGTGGCAATCTCATGGTCATTTTGAAATGAAGAGGCCTGCAGAAGGATAGTAGACCAGAGAGGACTAGCTTAGATACCCTAGTTTAAATGTAGGGTCCTAGTCTGCAATGGGATGGAACTTCATTATTTTAGTAGGGGATGGCAATTATCTACTAACATCCTTTGTGAATGAGCTGAGGTGTTAGAATGATAAATAATGCATAAGGGATAGAGTTTCTGAGACAACTTTATATATTTAACATCCTCCAATCACTTTGAGACAGGGAGGCTAATCTGATGTGGGACATGAAGATAACTTATCAAGTATGAACGATCTCTAAGCTCTATGGATTCACTGAAGAAAAAATACTGTTGTCTTTTCCCAGGATGGCACAAACATATTAAGATTCAACTGAATCTTTATGGCATGACCTGATCCACTAGATAAAATCAATAGCAACATTATTTCAATATGGTATAATTTGCATAAATTTTCTTCTGGTCATGTCTATTCACACTGAGAAAACATTAGCAAGAGCAAACAATTTAGTATGATGCTCTGTTGGTGGCTTCTGGGGTTCTTAACTTTTGATGTGTCACACACTCCACTGGAAATTCAGTAAAGCTTATGGATTCTTCAGAATGGAATTTGTTGTTTATATTCATAATTAAATGAAGTGCTAAATATCAGTTTTAGGTTACAGAAAATAAAATTATAACTTTTTTCCATCCAAGCTCACAACTCCCAGAAATATGAACCCAATGTTAAGAACTCCAAGATGGGGGGAGTGGGGCTGTCAAATATATCTGCATATTACCTCTCATCTCTCTTTTATCTTGATTATATTCTCCCTGTTTCCAATGCCAGAACCCTACTTCATATCTTTATTACTTCTCACTTTTACTATTAAAAGCCTTCTAAATTCCAGTTTCTACCTATTAGAAGTACCACTCATATCACTGCTAAACAAATTTTCATAATATACAACCATGGCAATGCATATGCATATATGTACATATACGTGTGTATATATGTGTGTGTGTGTGTGTGTGCATATATGTAGACAAAGGGCACAGAGTGAGGTGAATATGAAGGGATGATACCTAAAAAAATAAAATTAAGTGTTGAAAGGAATGTACTGGGAGAAAGAGAAAGGGAGAGGTACAGTGTGGTAAATTATCACACATAAAAGAGGCAATAAAGAGCTTTCACAATGCAGGGTAAGAGGGGGGAGGTGAGAAAGAATAGGTGGGCCTTACTCTCATTGGATTTGGCTTAAGAAGGCAATAGCATACACACTCAATTGGGTATGGAAATCGATCTTACCCTACAGGAAAGCAGGGGGGAAGGGGAAAAGAGAGGGGAGATAATAGAAGGAATGGCAGATTAGGGGAAGGGGCTATCAGAAGCAAGCACTTTTGTGGAGGGATAGGTCAAAGAAGAAAACAGGATAAATGGAGGAAGGGACAGGATAGAGGATAATATAGTTAGTCTTTCACAGTATGACTGTTTTGGAAGTGTTTTAAATGACTACACATGTATAACCTATCAAATTGCTTGCTTTCTCAATGAGGGTGATTGGGGAGGGAGGAAGGGAGAGAATGTTGAAAATTATTTTTACATGCAACTGGGAAAAAAGATGTGCAGGGGTATAGAAATCTATCTTGACCTATAGGAAAAGAGAAGGGAAGGGGATAAGTAAAGGGAGTGAGGAGTAATGGAAGGGAGGGCAGATTAAAGGAAGGAGTAATCAAAATGTGTGCTGTCCTGGGGTGGGGGCAGGAGAAAGAAAGGGAGAAAATTTAGAATTCAGAATTTTGTGGAAGTGAATGTTGAAACCTGAAAATAAGTAAATTTATATTAAAAAAATAAATTCCTCTTGAATTGAATTAAAATAAATAAATAGCTAAGCAAACATACAAAATGAATGAATGAATAAAAACTCTCAGATTGGTTCCCTTTTATCTAAAGTTCATACTATTAATTCTGACTTTTTAGACCTTCCACAAGAAATGATGGTTTATCCTTTGTAGGGTGTTCAATAAAATATCCAGAAACCATTTGGGAGATTTTTCCAAGGAAAATTTTGATTAAATTTTAGTTTTAATATCACAAAAAAAAGATTTTCCAAAAATCTAGCCTTACTATAACTTTTCTGTCTTATCACACAATAGTTTCCATCAAATATTGTGTGGCTCATGGCTATCTTCTGAGCATATTATATATTTTCCTACAATATTGACTTTATTCAGACCATTTCCCAGGACTATATGCCCTTCTCTGCCCCTGTCCCTACCAGCAACTCAGCCATTTTATTTCATTCTTAGTTGGAGGGGTGAGGTGGGGAAAGTATTTATTTATGAAGTTGTCCAAAAGCTCCACAGTCAGACATAGCTTCTCTCTCTTCTAAAATTTTACCGCACTCTTATACATTTGTCACATTACATTTTGTATGTTTTTTGCATGTGCAAATCTCCCCAACTAAAATGGTAAGGTCTATGAGATTGAGAATTACAAAATCACAGAACTTCATAATAAGATAGGATCATAAAATTCAAGTTATCCCAATTAAACCTGAAGCATCAATTCTTTCTACACCATCTTTAAAAAACCCAATCGAACCTCTACTGGGAAATCTCTAGTGATAGTGAATTCAATACCAAATAAAAATTTGAGTTCACTTTTGAACAAATTTAATTGCTAGGATTTTTTAAAATATATCCAGATATAAGTTGGCTCCCTTCAACTTCCACCATTTTTCCCCCTGATTCTTATCTTTGATGTTAAGCAAACCAAATCTAATCATTTTTGTTCATTGAAGACCTTGAAATACTGGAAAACAACTTCTGTGCTTCTCTGAGATTTCATTTTCTTCTCCAAGCTATACATCATCAACTCCTTCAACCAATCTGTGCAGTCCTTTCAGAAATGTTGTACTCAGAATCAGACATAATACTTCACATGTGGTTTAATTAGGAAAGAGTATAAGAGGAATAAAACTCCTTTCACTCTCATAATTTTCTTCTCTTAGTGCTATGTATTCCATGATCATACATAGATTTAGAGCTTCATGGGACCCCAAGGATTATCTTGTCTAACTCTCTTCCTTTACAGATGAAAAAAACTGATGCCCAAAGGAATAATTGAAATTCCAAAGGTTAAGACTTTGGGGCCTATAAATTACATGGAAACTTATCAAATTACATTTGAATGCCAAAAGATTGAAAAAAATGTGATATGTTAATATTATGGATTTTTTTGTTCAGTAAGAAATGATGAACATGAAGAATTCAGAGATACATGGAAATAATTATATGAAGTAATGCACAGTGTACAGAGAAAAGCTCAAAGAATAATATCCTATGATTACAATAATGTAAACAAAGTTATCAGCACAGCTGAATTCAGGTCTAGCACTGACCAAGTATTGGTTCAAAATAACCACATTAAAACACTTTCACTTTCTGATAAGAAATAGAAGCTTTTTAAAGTGTAAAATGTTATTTGCTCTTTTTATTCATTGTGCCAGATGGAATTAGTATATCTGACGCTTTTGCTTAACATTAGAGCAATGTTGGAAATTTTACTCATTGAACCAATTCATTCACAATAGCCAACCCTTTTTGGTATGGATATGGCACTTCTTTACTTTCTCTTAGATAGTACTGAATGAACCATGGTTCATAATGCAGTCCACCAAAAGATATTGGACCCTACTTCCCCACCATTTATTTCTTACAAGAAGTAAATTTGGTTAGGCATTGTTGGAAAGGGATTTCCTAAGGGAAAGTTGTTTGGTTGGAGATTTGCTAATGTCAACTGTGGCATTAAATTTAAAAAATTCAAAGTATAACCTATAATAAAAATAAAAAAATAAAATAAAAACCTATAATAAAAAATAAATTTGTCCAAATAATGATTGGAAATCAAGTGTATATTTACGACTTTTGTGTTTTGATAAACTATCACCTTTTCTTTGGTTCATTTCATAAAATTCATTTGATAAAAGGGACATATGTAAAAGTAAATATCTATTACAAATATTTTATTTTAAATAACAGCAAGGAGCTGAAAAGTATTTCAAGCATCATTGTATTTTATTTTCCTTGTCTCTTTTGTATGATCTAATCCTATGTTTTTATGTGTCAGTGAAGTCTCGAAACTGCTTGAAAGTATCTTATTATATTATTATGTACAATTCTAGCATTATTAAAGAACATTTACTGTGCTCCGTTCATTCCTTTATGTACACAAATGTAGAAAAAAAACTTGCTCCCCTTACAATGTTCTCAATGATGTTCTTTGATCACATGCAGACATTAACAGAGTTGAAAGACCTAGAAAACCCACACTGGTTACTTTAAATACTTACATTATTAACCATTACACAATCCATCCTCCTCCACTTTTTTTGGTAGAATTCAAATAGGAGAGTAGTCCAGAGAAACCTGTGAGACAAGAATATCATATTTATGACTCATTTTATGATGTCTTGCTTACCATTTCCTTCCCTAAATCCTTGGTGTACCAGAGTAGACATTCAATTAAAGTGAGGACAATGCTTCCAATGCAACTTTAATAAAACAAAATTTTATCAATTTATATTATATATATACACATGTATGTATATACACACATATATATGTACACACATATACAAACACATTAATAAGTATATCAATGGTCCATTATGCCCCTATAGAGGCAAAGTGACATAATAGATCTGCCTAGGCTTCAGCATCCTCATATGTAAACTGAGAGAGCATTGCAAAATGACTTGTTGGGTCCCTTCCCTAACTAAACCTATGAAATATTTTATTTGGCAACTTTATGATATGTATTTGATCACACAAATATGAATAAAACAGTTTTCATGAAGGATTGTTTTAGGGCAATGACTCTTAACTATTGTCTGTGAACTTACACACCTTTATTTTCAATAACCTATAACCAAAATTTAGCATGTACTTCAATAATGTCAAAATCTTCAGAGCAGGCATCCATAGGCTTCAACAGATAGCTAAAGGGATCCTTGATCAAATAAACAAACACTGATAAGAATTCTTGCTTATTCCCTACAAGTAGCAGAGACCTGATGCTTATATGACATCATCCCCTCATATTCAGGTGAGAAACTAAATGATTCTATGTAAAAATGCCTCAGGTCCCTTCTTTATTATGACTAGGAAAAAATTAAAGAAAAGGCCCCAAATAGCATAGGTTTCCCAAAAGGGATTAAGTACGTGTGGTGATTATCTGAGGTTTGAAGTTTATCAGATATAATTTTATTTTATCCTATGAGCCTGTATTCCATAATGACCCCTGATAAATTGTTTGAACTCATGTCAAATCAAGACTTGGCAAAGAGCCTGGATCCTCTCAGAAGCTAAAAGGCAGGTAGATGATATAATAGATAGTATATTGGACCTGGAGTCAAGAAGACCTGAGTTCAAATGTTGACTCAGATACTAATTATCCATATGAAGCTAGGCAATATCCTTAACTTCCGGTTTCCTTGACTTCCTCATCTATAATTTAGGAATATAATCATACCTACCTTCCAAGATTATTGTGAGAAAAAACTGGTATAATATCTATTAAGTCCTTTGCAAATATTAAAGTGCTACAAGAATGTTAGCTATTAAAAACAAAAACATTAATGAGCTGATATGCTAATGTGATGATGGTGATAACAATACTTGATAGCACATACAGAGCACTTTAAATTTTACAAAATCATATATATGTGCGTATACATATATATATATATACATATATATGTACATATATACACACACACACAGACGTACACATATTCTCATTTGATCCCCACAATATCCCTGAGAGGTTGGTGCTAGGTGCTATTATTATCCCCATTTTACTGATGAGGAACCAGAAGGACAGAGAGGTTAAGGGACTGCCCAGGGTCACACAGCTAGTGACATCATATGGGGGTGGGATGTTATTTGCTACTCAAAGAAAGCTAGGGAGATCAGAAGTTGGTTCAGACGAAGGAGAGCTTTCTAGGCATGGGGGACAGTCAAAGAATATACTAATAACAGAGAGTCAGAGAGATAGATTGTTTTCTTTGTGGAACAACCAGGAGGGGATTTTCTCTCTCTGTCTCTCTGTCTCTGTCTCTGTCTCTCTCTCTTTTTTTCTCTTTCACACCAACATCTACATCCACAGACACATCCATGTATGTGTGTATATATATGCATATGTACATATATTTGTGTAGATATATAGATATGTGTATATAGAAAGATATATAAATATAGATATCTGTCTATCTACTATCTATCTATCTATCTATCTATCTATCTATCTATCTATCTATCTATCTATCTATCTACACAAAGGGAAGACATTAGAATTGGGAGGACAAGGAAAGACTTCTCATAGCAAATAAGATTATAAATGATTTCTGAAGGAAGAAAGCCAAGGGAGCCAAGAGGCAGAGATTAGGAGAGTATTCCAGGAACGGGAGTCAGTCATATCTGGGGTTTGGAAGAAGGAATGTCTGGGGGAATAGCAATGAGGCCAGTGCCAATGGAACATCGTGGTGGGGTGAGAATACTTTCTGAAAGACTTTGAATCATGGAGTATTTCATATTTGATCATGACAGTAATAGGGAACCACTGCCCTGCATTGAATTGGCAAGGGAGGGGGGAGGGTAACAGTTATATCTGTGTTTTCAAATGACGAATCTGATAGCTAAGTGGAAGAACGGATTGGAGTAGTGAGAGATTTAAGGCAGGAATGCCAACAAAGAGGCTATTGCAATAGTTCTGAGTTCAAGTCCACCGATAGCTTTCTATTGATGAACTCTATTCCCTTTTTTTCCTGCTAGGTGTAAGGGTCCTTGAAGCTACTCGCTAATCCTAGTGACTGTTTCTCTGTATCTGTATCTGGCTGGAAAGTGTGCATCTGTGTTCTCCCAACAGTAACTCAAACTCTCTCAAAATCTACCAAATCTACAACTCTTAGATGTGGTATGTCTTTCTTGAACAGTAGCTCCTGTTTTGGATACAATGGACAGTTAGAGGTGCTGAGGAAAGATAAATCCACTCATATAAGTGATTCCCACTGAAGGAATTTTGTTCCACTGATAGATCTAGGCTTAAATTTCTGACCATGCCTTTTCAGTGTTACTTATGGGCTTTCTTGGTTATCTCACATGCAATGGCTATTGCTTCCTTCCTATTCAATCATTTTTACAAAATTGATAATTTGAAAAGAAATAGCAATGTTATCACATTGTTAACATACTAACACCTAGTTAACTTTTTTTT
>JAQQSZ010010393.1:0-12526 GCA_028646595.1 Phalanger gymnotis
TCAGGTAGTCCAATAATTTTTAAATTCTCTCTCCTGGATCTATTTTCCAGGTCAGTGGTTTTTCCAATGAGATATTTTACATTGTCTTCCATTTTTTTATTCCTTTGGTTCTGTTTGATAATATCTTGATTTCTCATCAAGTCACTAGCTTCCACTTGCTCCAATCTCATTTTTAAGCTAGTATTTTCTTCAGGGTTCTTTTGGACCTCCTTTTCCATTTGGCTAATTCTGCCTTTCAAGGCATTCTTCTCCTCATTGGCTTTTTGGAGCTCTTTTGCCATTTGGGTTAGTCTATTTTTTAAGGTGTTGTTTTCTTCAATATTTTTTTCAGCATTTTTTTGGGTCTCCTTTAGCAAGTCCTTGACTTGTGTTTCATGCTTTTCTCACATCCTTCTCATTTCTCTTCCCAGTTTTTCCTCTACTTCTCTAACTTGGTCTTCCAAATCCTTTATGAGCTCTTCTATGGCCTGAGACCAGTTCATGTTTTTCTTGGAGGCTTTTGATGTAGGCTGTTTGACTTTGTTGACTTCTTCTGGCTTTATGTTTTGGTCTTCTTTGTCACCAAGGAAAGATTCCAAAGTCTGAGACTGAATCTGAGTCTGTTTTCGCTGCCTGGCCATGTCCCCAGACAACTTACTTGACTCTTGACTTTTTCGTCGGGGTATGACTGCTTGTAGAGTAAAGATACTTTGTTCCAAGCTTGAGGGGATGCGCTGTTGTTTTCAGAGCTATTTCTATACAGCCAGCTCTGCCACACCAGCGCTCCGAGCCCGCCTTGCCAAGAATCGCCACCCCGGACCGGACTCAGATCTTAAGCAGGCTGTGCACTCCCTCTCTGGTCCACCACTTAATTCCTCCCACCAGGTGGGCCTGGGGCCAGACACAACTGCAGCTGTAGCTCTGTAGCTGCACCACCTCTGCTGTCCCCGGGATGGTGGCTGAACCGAGAACTCCTTTCACTTTGTTCCTGCTGCTTTTCCCACTAACCCTGTCTGTTGTCTTTGGTGTTTGTGGTTGAGAAGTCTGGTAAGTGCCACAGCTCAGTGATTCAGAGCTCTAGGGCCTGTTCTGCCCAGCTCCTGGTCTGGTTGTTCCTGGCGCACCCCACACTGGGCTCTGCTCCTCTCCACTCCAGCTCCGTGCATTATAGACCTCACCCAGCAACCATCCATGCTGTCTTTGGCTGGAGCCCTACTTCCCTCTGCTATTTTCTGGGTTCTGCAGTTCTAGAATTTGTTCAGAGCCATTTTTTATTGGTGTTTGTAAGGCATGGGGGAGAGCCCTAGGCAAGTTCCTGCTTTCCAGCCTCCATCTTGGCTCCGCCCATAGTGTATCTTCTTGATATATAATGCTACTTCCCTCTGCTCTTATGTAGCCTATTTCTCTATCTGGGCTGTAGTTTTGTTCCTAATAAAGGAGATACGTTAAGTAATGATCTTAAAAGTTAATTACAGCCCTATATCCCATGATCCTAAGCAGATTGTGAAAGATCACAGGTTTTGCAAATTATGTTAGCTTCTCCTGTAGCCGTTGGTGAAAAAGTGTGGGTTGTTATAGGTGGAAGATAATAATTGTTGCAAATCTGAATATCCTTCCATAATCTATACTGTTGACCTGTTACTGATCCAGTTCACATGATTTCCTCCTGCAATCCATAGCCTAATGCCCATATCACTCACTTTCATTTATCAGTCGTATGCCATTAGGTCTTAGATTTCTGAGGTATTCTGGCACCAACTTTGAGATCTTAGAATCATCCCTGTGCCACAGTAGCAATAGGTTTTTGGTGGGGAGGTTTTATTAAAATGACACCTAATAATACTTTTATGTTTTTTAAGTGAAACAGTAATATTCTATTGTTCAAATTGAATAAATAGCTTTTAAGCCTACATTCTTTGATAAAATACTCATAAAATGAATACTCATCTGTTAAGATTAGAATGTCTTACAAAGAAGAGATACTGACATATCCACAGAACTAACGTAGCAGTCCTGAATGGTAATTAAATTGTAGATGAGATATTTATTCTTGTGTCTTTAAAGGAACTGTGGGTATTATGGCTATGAGGATCATATACTACCAACTCATGAAAGAGGGGAAGAGGTGGACATGCCAGAGCTCTGTAAATAACAACAGAACACTTTTTATTTGCTAATGGCTTTGTATGAATTTAAGAACATTTCCTTTAACTTGTCAAGCTATAGATGTCTGAAAGCCCAGGGTTCAACAAAGCTAGCCAACACATTGAAAAAAAGTTGATATATAGTGTTCAAACCCATAGTGTCCAACCTCTGCAATAATGGGAACTAGTACCTTCTCACAGTTCTTTTGCTCCAACCTTGGAAATTAAGATTTCACAGCATTTTGTTTTAATTGTTTTATTTTGGTACTTTCTATTTACATTGTTGTAGTTGTGTTTATTGTTTTTGTGGCTCTGTTTACTTCATATAAGTTCATGCTTTCTAACAACAAAGAACTAATCATTCCTTCTTGCTTATAGCTGAGTAATGTTATATTACCTTTGTCTTTTATAATTTTAAATATTCTAAACTTAATAAACACCAAGTAAAATAATTTCCATGTACATAGAATAAAAAAGACTGTACATGAAGCTGTGGCTCTGTATTATGTATTCCTTGCTTTTCTTTTAAAATATATAGTAAATTGACTTTGTAACTTGTATCTTATTTGTGATTCTTTTCTTCTTCATGCTATCCTCTAGGCATTTTTTTTTTAAAAAAAAGAAGTTGCTTCAGTGGCTCATTTATTCTTTTTGTTTTTCTGCTAACCTGTCCCTGTCCTCTTTCTCCCATTCTACTCCCTCTGGTGTGGGATGTGGGTAGTGTTGGTAAGCACAACAAAAAGAAGAGCAAAGCCTTTGTAGTCAACACGGATAGTGAATCAAAAACAAACTTCTTTGTCCATGCTCGGAAATGTATTTCTTTTCTGTTTTACATCTTAACTCCATCATCACAGTGTCAGTGGGGGAGGGGATAGCCTGCTTCATTATCAGAAGCTGATCATTGTGTTGATTAGAGTGAAGTCTTGGAAAGTTGTTTGTCTTTACACCATTGTTATACACTTCTGGTGCTGTTCACTCTGCTCTGTATCTTTTCATTTGGGTTTTCCCAGGTTTCTCTAGAGCCATCCATTTTGTTATTACTTAAATCTTCCATTACATAAATATATGATAATTTGTTTAGCTATTCCTTAATTGATGGCCCCCCTTTAGTTTATGGTTTTTTGCCACTACAAAATGAGCTACTATAAATTTTTTTTGCATATGTGTCCTTTCCCTCTTCAATTACTTTGGAATTTCAACTTAGTAATGATATCATTGGATAAAAGGGTAAGCACAGTTTAGTGACTTTTGGGATGTTGTTCTAAATTGCTTTCCAGAATAGTTGTGTACACCATTTCACAGTTCCACCAACAGTGCCTGTTTTTCACAGCCTCTCCAACAACTGTCATTTTTACTTTTTGTCATCTTTGCCAGTGTGATGGGTATGAGGTGAAACCTCAGAGTTTTTATTTCCATTTCTTTAATCATTAGTGATTTGGGACATTTTTTTGAATGGTTGTTAATAGCTTGGATTTTTTTTTCTTTGAAAACTGCTATATGATTTGATCATTTAGCTACTGGGGAATGGATCTTTTTCTTATGATTGGAATCAATTCCTTGTATATCTCAGATAAGAGATCTTATTTTTTACCTTGGAAAAGAGACTTGGTGCAAAGATCTTTTCCCTATTGCTTTTTTTTTTTCCTGCTGTAGCTGCATTGGTTTTGTTTGTATACAAAACTTTTAAACTATTGAATCAACTCCTCTCTTATAATTGTTGTGAAAGATAATTTTTCCCTTGTTCTTCAATTTTTTTTAGATACATGACAGATATAAACTATGAAATCCTATTTAGAGCTTAACTTGGCATATAATGAGCTATACATGATTTCTGCTAGACTGCTTTCCAGTTTTCCCAGCAGTTTTTGTTAAAAAGCAAGTCCTTATCCCAGTATCCAAACACTTTGAGTTAAACACTAAGGTACTAGGGTTATTTGTTTCTGAGTATTGTATATCTAATATGTTACACTGATTGACCTCTATTTTTTTTAACCAGTACCAAATCATTTTGATGATTCCTGTTTTGTAATATAGTTTGAGATCTAGTACTGTTAGGCCCCCTTCTTTCCCACTGTTTTCATTATTTCCCTTGAACTTTTTAAGCTTTTCTTCCTACATTTGAATTTTAATTTTTTTCTAACTTGATAAAATAATCTTTTTTTAGTTTGGTATAGCAAGTTTCTGTTTCTAGCTTTTTTTTTTTTCCCAAAACAGTTAATATAATATTGGAATTAATTACTCTTTGGTTTACAGAATGTACTTGTAACTTTATCTGGTCTTGGAGGTTTAACTTTGGAAGTCCACTTATGGCTTGTTTAATTTTTGTCGTTGTTGATAATGGCTTATTTAAACCTAGTTCTTCTGTTAATCTGGGTATTTTATGTTTTTGTAGTTATTTATCCATTTCATCTAAGTTATCCGTTTTGTTGGCATATAATTTGGCAGAATGGTTTCTGTTATTTTCTTTTCTTATTTAATTGTTTTAAATTCTCTTTTTTCATTTTTATACAATTTGGTGTATGTCTCTTTAAAATAACAAGGCTAGCTGTTTATGTGTTTTATTAGTTTAAAAATAATCCTATTTAATTTTTTTTGCTTTCAATTTTATTAATGTTTATTAACGTTTAGTATTAGAGTTTTTTGGTGAATTTCTGGGATTTTAAAAATTGCGTATTAAATTCATTGATTTGTCTTTTCTCTCTTTTTTCCCTTTTGTTGACGTTCATATTTTTTTTAAATAAGAATATTAGGGTACGTGTTGATCTTGCTAGTTAAATGAAATCTTGAATCTCTTAATTTCCCAGGTCCTTTTAAATCAACTTCGAGCTGTATTTGATCAAATTATTGAACTTCAGAATGCTCAAGATGCAATATACAGAGCTGCTTTGGAAGAGCTACAGAGGAGATTGCAATTTGAGGAAAAGAAAAAACAAAATGAAGTTGAGGTATGGTTTGAAATTGCACTTCAATTATTGAGGACTTTAGTGACTTCATTGGTGTAGGTGCTCTCTACACTGTTGCAAATTGCAGCCCTTTTTAGTTTTTGAGAGATACTATGCTGGAGAAATATGAATGGATTTTGAAAATAGGAGCTTCATTCTAAGAGCCTTTGCCATAGTCATAAACATGAATAAATCTGATGATATTCCTGCTAAAATTTTTGGTCATGGGATATTTAGATATCGCATCACCATATTGAATGTCTAGTAAATAGTGTGATTTTAAAGATTAAATCCACTGTAATATTAAAATAAATGCAAGAAAACTCAAAAGAACTATAATTCATCCTATTCGCAATTCATCTTTCAGGACTGGCTATAATATAAACTTTATTTTATGCTCAGTGAATTACATTGTTAATACAGAAAGCTGCATGATAAAGTGAACTTGATTTTTGCCATATAGCAGACACAGAAGTACAGAATATGTATAGTATTGAAACTTATTATACTTATGACAGTGACCTTTATATCTTCCCTCTCCTCCACCCAAAAATGATGCCTTTCATAAGTCTGGGTTCTAAATACTATAAAGCAAGTTTGGCTGTCTGTCAAAACCCCTATCATATTTTATTCTATTTGGTATGATGATAACGTGATGATCCAGTGTGTCTGAGTTGATGATTCCCTATAAAACTCATTCAAATGAAATCGATTTGTATAAATAATATAACTAGACTAGTTTGGTATACTTTATATAACCCATTTATATAGTTTATATATAACATAAAATATATTTTATGTTATAATATAATAATTATATATTATATTATATATTATTATAATTATATATAATTAATATAATATATTATATAATATTATAATAATATAATATATTATATACATATATTATATATTTGTATAAATTATATATAATTATAATTGTATATAATTAATATAATATATATTATATAATATAATAATAATAAAATATAATATAATATATATTTATTTATATAGACTTTATATAGTCCCATTTAGGATACAGAAAGGGATCTAGAAACTAGTGTTGCATCCAAGAAATTGTTTAACAGGCTAGGAATACTATCAGAATTATTAGGCAGGTATTTATGTGTATATTGTGAGGGAATATGGTTTTAGTGGTAAGACCACTGATCTTGAAGTCAAAAGATTTGGTTTGGGGCCCTAACTCTAACATTTAATAGCTAGCTTTGTGACCCTGGGAAAGTTATATAATTTCTTTGAGCCTCAGATTCCTCATGTGTAAAATGGGGATAATAATATGTCAGGTAACAATACCTATTTCGTAGGATGGGGAAGAAAGTATTTGTAAACTTTAAACACCATCTAAATATTATTATTTTGGTGTTGAAATTTGAAGATTTGAGAATTGAGATTATATTTGAAGAATATATTCAAGAAGACATATAAAAGATTATAAACTAAGTATATAACAAAATAAATGGAGGGTGACAAAAAAGTAAAGTGTGACAAAATGAGTCACGGTGACTGCTTATTCCTTAGTTACTTCAAAATTCGTCATTTCGATTCTTTTTATTGATAGTAGTCAGAAGTCTTGTGAAAGGCACTCTTCATTGTATATTCTCTCTCTAGTACTGTGACCTCTTTCCCTTCTCAGAATTCTATCATACCAACCTTTTAAAAATGAGGTAGAATTTTAGTTAACCATGCAAAGAAAAGTGAATCTATATAGCATTATAACTTAAGGTATCTTGGAATTCAGGGCACCTCTCAACTCCATGAACGTTTTTTATTCTAATAGCGATCCCACCACTTGTGTCATTGATATTTGGCTTTTCTCACTATCACTTCTTTTCTTGGGTTAGGAAATCATCCAGCTTAGGTCCTGGGAGGGAACAGACATTTTCCAATATTTCATGCCCTGTACCCTAAAAACAATACATGGACATAAGGTTAAATTATATGGTACATATTATAATTTGTAGTAGACAGAAGAAGTGTTAACAGTGTTTATAAGAGTCCTGGTCTACTAGGACTTATTTATATATGGAAAACTAGGCCTTATTTTTCCTGCATTCCTCTTTATTCCTAACTGTCTCTGCTTCCTCCAAGTCATGTCTTAATGTTAGATTGAATGTAATGTACTCTTTGGTCCATTTGACCCAACAAGACTGTGTCTTAATTTTCTAGGCCCTCTAACCCTTGTTGAGTGTGGAAATCTCTGGCTTGGGGCAGATACCTTTCCTGTAGTCCCTTCAGTACAGTCTCTCCTGATGGGCTTCAGGCAACAGACTTTTCTTCCAGTTTGCTGATCTTAAACCTCTGCCAATTCTCAAATGAATGAGACTTTTCAGTTTCCTTTCTGACCTCTCAGACTGTTTCCTTCTTGGGATGGAGGCCTTCTGCATCCTTGTCCTTATGTGAAGGTCTCTCTACTCTGACCTTTTCTTTCACCTCAATCTGGTCATCTCTGTTCCTTTCTCCTTCTGGTTGGTCTATGTAAAACAAAATAAAAAAATATTGTCAGTTATATCCTTTCCTTTACCTTTTGAAATTGGCATTGGTTTCTGTGGCGTGGGACATTAAGTCAGCTTTCATATGCCATCTGAGCCTTAGTTTTCCCATGCTACTCCTACCATAAGATTCTCTCTCAGACTAAAACTATCTTGGACTCTGCACCTTTTTATAACCTACCATAGCCCTCTATTGAGGCTGAATTGATGAACTTCTTTCAGAGCTTCCAGAGACTCTGGACATATGCACCAACATGAATAATTCCAACCACCTTAGTGTGTTCAGTGCACTGCACAGGACTCATATGCCCATTCCTTCTCAGGGGAGTCATCTACTCACATAGATAATCAACATCAACAACAAAACAGAACCCTAATCCAGGAATCGGGAACTATATCATTAAGGCAGAGTTCATGACTTCAAAGATAACCGTGAATATGCCTGAATGGTCCAGAATCGCAGGATATATGGAATCCTCTCAGTAGAAGGCAGACGAGTTAAAGCATTTATTGAAACTCAAAAGTAGCAGACCCACGGACCAGTGTCCCCAATTCGACATCCTGGCAAGAGCCTTCCAAAACCAGTATGCCCATCTCACAATAGTGACCAGGAGGCCACAAAAAAACATTATGGCAGCAAGCCAAGCCATACTGGTGCTCTCCCGCCAATGCCAGGGCCCTCCAGTAAGAAGACCACCCACTGGCCTCAAGCCCCTGCTCAGCATTCTCCAGTTTCCACGAGGGTCAGTCCTGCTTTTTTGTAGCACCTGCTGCCGTCACGGCCGTTTCCGCTGCAATCTCCAAGCTGTGTTCCAGCTAGCTGATTGCTTCCTCTCTCCTTCAGCTCTCAGCTGCTCTCACCAACTGCCTCTTAGCTCTGCTCCAACCATTCAGCAAGCTCCTCCCACCACAGGCTTCATGTCATCACCTGGACCAGAACTCAGGCACCTACCATTGGCTCCAGTCTTAGCCACTCTCCCCAGGACCCTGAGAGCCCTGCCCCCGAAGCCCAGTGAATGGACAGGAAAGATTTTTCCATTCACTGATTGCCTTTACCGGAACCTGCTACCTCAAGGCCATGTATGGCCTTCTAGGTCCTCAAGTGCAGCCGTTTCATTGAATCCAAACTTCACAGGATTAAGGGATTTGTTCTATAAAACAAGGACTCAGTCAAAACGCTGCATGCAAGGACCTAGCAGGTCACATGTGGCCTCCAGACTGCAGGTTCCCCATCCCTGCCCTAACCTGTTTGGTACAGATTTTCAATATTGACGTGCATTGGACTCAGTTTGTTGGCTACCTCCATTTATGCTCTGGAGATATTTGAACCAGGAAAAAAAAAGCCTTCAAAAACATAGGAAGAAGACTTCTTCCAGCTAGTATAGGCCTGATGACATTTAACCCAAAAGCTGCTACTGGAGGTCAAAATCAGGGTAATGAATTTAGGCATAAAAAGAAGAAAATATTCTGGAAAAAAAAATATAATTTAAAAAAATTCTGAGTTTTTAGATTTTTACTCTCCCTTTAAAAAGCCACCCAGATTATAAAGGACAATTCCTACTCTGCTCTTAAAGTATTCTATACCACAGTAAAGAAAGGAGAGACAGGCATTCTTATCTCTTTTCTTTGAGACCATATTTAGTCATTGTAGTATTTGTCATTTGGTTTTAGATTTTTTAAAAGAATAAATTAGTTGAAAGTAACAGTTAACACAGTTAAAAGGATATGGGTAGGAGTCCGTATATGTAATAGAAAGAACATTGGTTCTGGTGTCAGAGGACCTAGTTTTATAACCTGCCTCTAACTCTTACTACCTGTATAACCTTGGTCTCTTCTTAAAGGTTTCCAGTGAGGAGGAGCCTGCTATCTCCTTCAGCACCTCATTCCTCTTTAGAACTATAGTTGTTAGGTTTTTCATTATGTTGAATCAAAGTTTGCCACAACAACTGCTAACTGACTGCTTCAGATGGACAGGTAAGTTCAAGAGTTTTATCAATAGTAGAATCTCTTAGACCACTAGCTCAACTTTCAGTCCAATCACTACCACCATCATTCAGGGGAGCAACACTTGTGGAGAAATGGTCCACTTTTCTAGCCACCACCATCACCGACTGCTGATCAGCCACCCATGCTGGAGCTGGATGAAGTGTTCAGGGAGGATTAGCACCTCTGGCGTGAGGGCTTTCTGAGCCCTTTTTGGGACTGCTCATCTACCCTTCATGTCCCCCTGAAACTCAACTGTCACCTGTAGCTCTAAAAAATTGTAGCACAAACATTGGTTATACATGGGTAAACCACCTTGGCAGACAGTCTAAACCAGGTGGAGAGTAACTGATAGGCCTCGAACCTGTCAGGGAGTTGGGGGGTATCTACCCCAAGCATGTGAAGGCTTCCCCTGGCAGAATGGATGGATGAGAACGATTTGTTACAATGTCCACGAAGGCAGCTGAAGCCAGCTTTAATAAAAGGATTTACTATATCAAACTTGGACTCGGTCAAAAGGCTTTGCCCAAGGACCTAGAAGGCCACATGTGGCCTTCGGGCTGCATGTTCCCCACCCCTGCACTTGGGAGTGCTTAGAGCTTGATCAGACACCAAAGATACCAAGGTCATCCTAAAGAAGATACATAACCTGCTTTGCCACTACCCCCAAGGTTCCTAGGCATTTCCATTTTACTTAAAACTGATATCTACAGTATATGTTCCCGTTTACCCCACATTAAAATGTGAGTGCTAGAATAGGGACAACTGTCTTGCTTTTCTATTTGCAACTCCTTCCCACCCCCCAGAGTATTTCACAGCATTTTCTTTGAACATTGACTAGAATTACAACTTAATAAATGCTTTTTCATTCACTTATTCATTGAACTTGCTTTAACCTCCTTTTCTTCATCTGTAACATGAGAGTATTGAACTAGATGCCCTTTGATGTTTCATCCAGCTTTAAGAAGTTAGTAATTGGGTATACAGTGGTATCATAGAGTAATTTAATTAATTTTTTAAGATAGCATAATGGGGAGGGAGGGGAAGGGTTGAGCCAAGAGGGTGGAGTAAAAGCAGGGACTTGCTTGAGCTTTCCTCCAAACCCCTCCAAATACCTGTAAAAAATGACTCTAAACCAATTCTAGAGCAGCAGAACCCACAAAATGACAGAGTGAAACAAATCTCAAGTCTAAGACATCCTGGAAGGTTGACAGGAAAGGTCTGTCGTACTGGGCTGGGAGCTGAGGGCAGTCCAGCGTGGGCTGCGCAGGCACACACAGGGCCAGAGCAGGCCTCAGGGGACTGAATCACTGGCAGCTGTGGCAGTTTCCAGACTTCTCAGTCCACAAATGCCAAAGATAATGTAAAAGGTCAGTGGGAAAACTCTGTCGGACTTGGGTGAGAGAGGAACTTGATTGGACCCCAGCCCTGGGGCAGTGGAGGCAGCAGGCAGTGGTGGCAGCAACAGCAGTAGCTATTTTCAGAGCTCCAGGCACACAGACAGTGGGGGCTTGAGCTACTGATGAGAAGGGGATTACAGGGATCTCTTTGCTGGCATTGAGGCAGGATTCTCTTGCTTTGCCCAGCTTGGAACTGGGTCACAGTACTAGGTGGAGGTCCTGGGGTAAGGAGGAATACTGGAGTGGCAGAGCTTTCGGTGGCTATGGAGAGGGAATCCTCCTCACAGTTCCAAGTCAGAAAAGAGTGCTTGAGGTCACTCACAGACTAGAGCACAGGCCAGGAGAGGAATAAACACTTCTTCTTTGATCATACCACCTTAGAAAAACTGAAAATTTACACTTAACTAGAAGTAACTCTGAAAACAGTTGTGCAAAACCCCTGAAGCTTGGGACAGAGCACTCTCCACTCTGGAAGGAGAGTCCTACTTTTACCAAGAGGTCAAAAGTCAAGTAATTGGTTGGGAAAATGAGCAAACAGCATTAAAAAAACTCAGCCTATAGAATCTTACTTTGGTGACAGAGAAGATCAAAACATACAACCAGAAGAAGACAAAAAGTTAAAGCTCCTACATCAAAAGCCTCCAAGAAAAATATGAATTGGTCGCAGGCCATGGAAGAGCTCAAAAAGGATTTTGAAAATCAAGTAAGAGAAGTAGAGGAAAAATCGGGAAGAGAAGTGAGAGTGATACCAGAAAATCATGAAAAATGAGTCAACAGCTTGATAAAGGAGACCTAAAAAATACTGAAGAAAATAACATCTTAGAAAAAATAGACTACCCCAAATGGCAAAAGAGATCCAAAAAGCCACTGAGGAGAAGAATGTCTTAAAAAGCAGAAGCGGGCAAATGGAAAAAGAGGTCCAAAAGATCACTGAAGAAAATAAGGCCTTAAAAATTAGAATGGGGGGCGGAGCCAAGATGGCCAGGAAGCAGTGACTGGCGTGAGCTTCCCACCAAGTCCCTCCAAAAACCTATTAAAAAATGGCTCTGAACCAATTCTAGAGCTGCAGAACCCACAAAGTGGCAGAGAGAAGCAGGGCTCCAGCCCAGGACAGCCTGGATGGTCTCTGGGTAAGGTCCGCCCCGCACGGAGCTCCCAGCCTCCAGCTGAGGGGAACGGAGCTGAGCCCAGCGCGCATGGCGCGAACAGACCAGACGCGGACCTACCAGACCAGGAGATGAGCGGAGAGTGCCCTAGCATCCTGAATTACTGAGCTGTGGCATCCACCAGACCTCTCAACCCACAAAGAGCAAAGACAATAGAGAAGGTTGGGAAACGCTGCGTGACTGAGTTTGCGGTTCAGCCACCGCCCCTGGGCAGCAGAGGTGGGGCAGCTTTAGAACTACAGCTGCAGTTGCTTCTGGCCCCAGGCCCACCTGGTGGGAGGACTTAAGTGGCTGATCAGAGCAGGAGTGAAGAGCCTGCTGAAGATTTAAGCCCAGTCTCAGTAGGGGGTTCTTGGGGAAGGAGGAGTGCTGATGAGGCAGCGCATCCGCCCAAGCATA
>JAQQSZ010010395.1:0-12525 GCA_028646595.1 Phalanger gymnotis
TCGTGGTTTAGCAGAAACGACAAATTTGAAGTTAGAAGGCTCTGCCACTGACAACCTGTGTGACCTTGTGCAAGTCACTTAGCCTTGAGACTCGGTTTGCCCATCTGTAGAATGAAAGTGTGCTGGATTGGGTGACTTTGCTCATATAGTTAGTTGCTAGAGACTCTCAGCATGGTGGAGAGGGGCTGGAGACAGATGCAATTTCAATCTAAGGAAAAGGATGAGGCCTTTCTTTCTTCACCTTCTTTGTTTTACTCTCTCAGTTGCAGGAGATATCTGAGCAATAGATTGTGATCTAGGATCTGATTGGCTATGAAGGCTGTGTGAGAGAGTTTTGAATAGTGGATTGAGTAGTGATACCAACAGAAAAAGGGTAGGTGGGAAAAATAGATTTAGGGGAAAAATAGTTTAGTTTTGGATATGTTGAGTTTAAAGTGCTGGGGCAGATATTTGAAAGGCAGTTGGAGATGGAGCAATGAAACTCAGGGAAGATACTGGTGCTGGATTATAGACTTAGGAATCATCCACCTAGCAGTCTTTATTATAGCAAAAAGAATAAACGAAATTACTAAGGCAGAAAATCTTGAGAAAAGAGGGCTAGAAACAGTATCTTGGGGGGGGGCACTCATAATTACAGACTGGAAGAAGAATTATAATCCCATGAAGAAGACTGGGAAGACAAATGGTAGGGAGACAATCAAGACCGACACTTCAGTGTCTCCATTAATCTAAATTCTTCCAGGTCTAATTCAATTCCCATCTCCTTTATGAAGCCTACCTGACTATTTCTAACCCAGTCATCTTGTCCTCCTATGAACTGATAGCACTTATTTCTATATAACTCTACTGGCACTTGTTATATTAAGACAGTCCTAGCTTTGTAAGCTTTCTAACTAAGACCTAATCTTTACTTCTTGTCTTTCTTCATTTATTTGTAGATTTCTGAATTTACATATAAGCCCTCATTTTTCTCACGAATTTCATTCCTGCTTAAATTCCTGCTGGACATCTCCACCTGGATGTCTCTTAGACATCTTCAACTTAACATATTCAAAACAGAATTCAGAATTTTTCCAAGCAAACTCATCCTTCTAAACTTCCCTATTTCCATTGAGGTTACCAGTCAATTATTTTTTCAAATTTTGTTATCTATTATTTCCCCATATTCTCTTATTTCTGTGCCTTTGTACAAGATATGAATCCAGAGCTCACATAATCACCAAATTTCTGGGTTAGAAGGGAACTCAACAGCCATTTAGTCCAACTACTAGTCAAACAAGAATCCTTCTATGTCATAGTCAGCTCATCCAGCCTTTGCTTCCAATGAAGGGGAACCTACTACTTTCCAAGGCAGCCATTCTACTTCGCACAGCTCTGGTTGGTAGGAAGTGTTTCCCAACGTCACGTCCAAATTTGCCTCTCTCCCTCTAAGCTGCCTTACAACTCTAGACCAATGGAATTCATGGTTGAAGGTCTGTCAGTTGATTCTAGTTCTGTGCCCAGAGGCAAAGATGATTGAGTCTAGACATTCTTTCACAATAGCTGAAGCTGTAATACTTCTTTTTAAGTCTTCTCCTCTTCAGGCTAATCGCCCTCCCCCCTTCCTCTGTTCCTTCAACTGATATTCACATCGGACATACTCAAGGCCTTACCCTACCCTAATGGCCTTCTTCAGAATACGCTATTGCTTAAAAAAAAATCCTTCCTAGAGTACGGTGCCGTAGGCTGAAAATAATATGCCAAATGTAGTTTGATTAGGGTATATTATAGTGAGGCCAATACTTCCCCACTTCTGGACATTATGCCTAAATTGAAGTGACATGTGAGCTATACATTGAGTGTTGAATAACTTTGCTAGGAACAGAACTCCCAATTATAATATTGCCCCATGGGAAAACATCACCCATGTTAGGATACAGGTCACAATAACACATTATGGTTAAAAGAAGGTGAGGATGGGGGAACTGACCTATGACATCTCTTTGTTTTTTCCAGTGGAATGGATGATTTTTGAGGGAAGAGCTTGTTTCATTTTGTCTTTATATATTCAGGATCTAGCATAACATATTGTACATTTTAAGTGAATCAGATCTGATCTACATTCTTCACCTTTTGGGGAAAATATTATGAACCAGAAAAATTTTCATAAAATCACAGACTGTTAGAGCTGGAAAAGGCCTTAGTCAGCAAGTGGTCGAAATCCTATCCCTGCTTGTTTAAAACTTTTTTTTTACAAATAGGGAAACTGAGATCCAGAGTGACATAATTTGGTCAAGATCACAAAGTTTGTAAATGACAGAACCAGCACTCAGATGAATATATTTTGACCCTAAGCCCACTTGGAATCCATTTGTCCCATAACAGCCCTTCTGGAAAACTGCTTAATCTGCTACACTAATCCCTTGTTAATGTACTGACAGACTAAGGCAGCCTGGGGCTAATATCCCAACTTTGTTACCTAACCCATTAGGTTAGGGTGACTTTTAGGCTACAGAATACTGTAGGAGAGGACTGTTATATGGGAAAACAAAATCAATCAATATTTTCTGATTTCTACGGTATCCTGTACTTTTGGTGTCCCATGGCTCAGATTCTAGGCAGCCACCAATCTGCCTTTAAAAAGAGTTCAGTTCATGCTTAGGCTGTAATTTCCACTGCCTTGGTCAAAGACGATTTGTTTTTCATGTTTGCCTTTGAATCAGATTTGATTAATCCAAAGGCTGATGCTGCCACCTGATGTACAGTTCTGGGAAAACTTTCTGGTTGCTCATATAAATAGAGCACTCACGTAGAGAAGGGAAGCACAGGAGAGTGATCATAACTACTAGTGGGTCATCTCATTCTCTCCTTCCCCAAATCCCACCCCCCAAACACAACCCTTCGTAGCTAGCTACCAATCTCTGGAAACTGCAGCCGCACACATGGTGTACAAACCCATGGTGCTTCTGTAAAGCCTGTCTTCCTCTGAGAAGCCATTGATCAATTAACAAAAGCTTTTTGATTACTTCCTATGTGTAGCACTGTGTAAGGTTCTGTGGCAGACAAATAAACCAAGGCCAGTCCTTTGCAGCCACTGGCAGAATCATCGTCCTAACACAAAAGGACCTGGGAGTTCTTTTAGTCCAACCCATCCATCGCTGTACAGAATTCCCCTCTGTAACATTCCCCAACGGGTGGTTATTCAGGTGCCCTTAGTGAAGAGAAATGACTATCTATCTCTGGGGCAACCTACTGTATTGTAACCCGTTTGAAATAGCTTGGTTGCATAAGAGCATGCATTTAAGTCTAAAAGAGATCTCAGGTCATCTAGACTACCACTTGCATTTTGCAGATAAGAGAACTAGGCTCAAGACAGGTTTAAAGTGACTTGTCCAAAATCACAAATGATTCAAGTGGTTGGGTCAAGATTCAAACTTCCTATCATCTGAAATTGAAGTCCATTACTATTCATACTGTGACACAATATCTCTGAGCTTTCTACAGGTATTTCTTGTTTGTTTGTTTTAACATTACTCTGCATTGTGCCCATCTTGAACGAAAAGGTATGGAAATTGTGTGGTCTGCATAGCGTAAAGGGAGTAACATAAATGGAATTGCTAAAATGTTACTTAATACTGTGGTATGGCAGAACATGTTAAAAGTCATTTGTTATATAGAGGACATGAGAGAGAAGGATGCATGAAGAATGCACCTGGGAGACAGCATGGGCAATGAACTTGCAGCATGAGTTCCTGAAGAGTAGTCCTAAGTGCACAATAGAGTGGTGTAACATTTATCCAATGACCATTCAGAAACTCCTGTTTCCTGGTGATCAGGAAAGAAGCAAAGGCCATCACAACTGGAATCTAAGTGACGCTGTCACATGGTGACATAGTTTTCTTTTTTAAATGTGCGAATTTGATATTGGAGTATAGGTGGGAATGGCTGACAGTCTTCCACTGTAAATGATCTCTGCATATGGATGTTCCATTGAGGAAAATGAGCTTGAAACTCAAGATCTTTAGAGAAATTTCTGTAATTTGTTATGAAGTTGTGATATCAGATCTTTCTAGGAGCTGCTTGATTTCTCTGGGTTTCCAGCTTGCTCATCTGTGAAATGAGATTGGGCTAAAATGATCTTCCTTCTACTTCTAAACCTAGAATTTTCCTACGTTTTCTTTCTTCTGCTCTTTCATCATACCATCCTACTGGGCAGGCAGGCAATTATTCAACAGGTGTGGTATAGCTCTTTTTAGTTTTAATCTGCATAATATGAGGGCATAATGAGGGGGCATAATAAGGAATGAAAGGAATCACTTCGCCACTGCTGGACCCACTTCCTTTGTCATGCTGCTAAGTACAACTCATGATGATTTACGAGGAGTCAGGTTAGTACCCAGGGTATGGCAGAAGTTATAGGAAATTTTCTAAGAGTTCAGATTAAAGAAGATGGACAAATTCAAATATCAAAGGATTTCTCTAGCTCTGTAACTGGAGTCTGAAATCAGCAATGTGCTAAATTGGGCTATGAATAAAAGAACTGATAAATCCCTCCTGTGTGGGAGAAGAGTCCACTAATCAGCTGAAGATTAGCAAATGCCATTGGAGAGAAGAGAGTAGCTCACTGAAGGTACCAACAGAAAGCTGCAGAGGGTAGTTAATCAGGGATGACGGTTTTCAGCCAGATAGCATTATGAGGTGCCTTGTAAGGAAGTAAGGACCCCAACTGTCTAGAGCCACACCTAAGGTGAATTGGAGACAGCACTGAAGGTAGGAAAAGGTTTGTTCCATCACTAATAGTGCTTTAGGATTAGGAATTTTCCTGCCTAGGTATATTCCCCTTAGTCACATGTGCTTCTTAGATGCGCATCCCTCCATTTACTTTACTCAGAGATGCATATTCCCTGGACGTGTATGTCCCCTACACACGTACCCTCTATGTATGTTCTCTGACTACATACTCTCTATTATTTGTGCCCCCTCTTACTGATTATGTGATAATCTTTGCATAAAAGGAGGTGAGGTCTTTCTTGTCACTTAGTTTGTTATGCTATTAAATTAAATACATTAGATCTGTGTAGTGGGCACTATCAGATTCCAATGACAGAGCAAAGTAAGAAGAAAATTATTGTTCTGAACCGGCTCTGACTCAGGTCAGTCCCCCATTAGTTTAGGTTTGGAGTAAAATAAGACACCCGGGGGTCATTCAACAGTTAACAAAAAAAGAATTTGGTTTTTTTCTTAATCAGACCAAGAGGATATTTAATAAAGTCAGGCACAGAGGACATCTTGAGTTGATTTAGCTAAAGAAAACTTCCTTTCCTGAGTTAATCATTGTAAAACACCAGTTGTGTATTTTAGCCTCTTGGCATTTAGGCATTGAGGAAGTAACTTCAACACGCTGAGCCTTGAGTTTTTCAATGGGGAGGGGTGTGGGGGAGAAATGTTTAGGATACATTACTCCTACTACAGTTGCCTTCATCTTCCTGGCAGGATTCTATGAGTTTGAACTCATATCTAAAGGAATTTCAGATAATCTGCCACCTTTCAATGGCTCAAGAATAAAAGGTGCTTGATGATACAAATTGCCCAGAAGTGCGAGTGTATCTAGAGAGCCTCATCATGTTTGGAAAGATTTCAGAAGAGCATGAGGAAGAGCTAATGTTAAAGCATTTGGGAAGAGGGAGTGTTTGAGAAGAATTGGAAGCAGAAGAGCAAAGGGGAACAATCTGATCTGAGCCCTCTGGCATTCTTTGCAGATCACTGGTATGGGAATTGTGAGCAGACATTCAAGAACTTAGACAACTGCCTCAAATTATTGAATTATGTGGACTTGAGCAAGCCTTTTGAGTTACACACTCTTTCCAGCCTAGAGGGCTTGGAGTAGTTTTATACCAGGAGAATAAATTGCATCAGAAACTTACTGTGTTTTCTGCTAGAGGATTAATGACGAGATTCATTATCCCTTAAATAAATTGAAGTTCTTAGATTTGAAGTAGGCCGTAATTAATTAATTCCAAGGCTATGTGAATGCAGTTCATTTTCAAGTTTGACTAGACAAATCCAGAAGAAGACAAAACAGGATTATGAAAGGTCCTGAGTCAATGCGAGGAAGATCCAGTGAAGGAACTCGGCATGTTTAGGCTGGAGAAGAGAAAACTCAAGGTGGGGGACACACATTATAGGTGTCTTTCTGCTATATAAAGGGATATCAAGTGGAGAAAGGATTAGACTTATTCAGTTTTTCTTCTGAGGACAGAACCAGAAACAATGGTTGCAGAAACACCAACTTAGACTTAATGTCAAGAAAATATTCCTTACAATTAGAGCTGTTGCAAACTGTAAGGGGCTGCCTTGGGTGGTGGTACATTCCCCCTCCTTGAAGGTTTTCAAGAAGAGGTTGGGTGGCCACTTGCCGTATATTATAGCGGGGATTGGTTTCTTCTATGCATTACATTAGATGATCACTGAAGTCTTAATTCAAGTTCTGTGATTCTATGAAACAGCAAACCACTGATACTTGTACTCCAGTTAGCCACTTGTACTCCAGTAGGTTGAATATTGCCTGCCAGAGATGGATTACAGTAATAGCTAACTATCAGTAAATTGTGCACCACCATCTTGAGAAAACTGATGTAGATATAGATGTGATATCCCATAATTTTTGTGTGGGTTGGAAGGCTTGGTAATAGTCATAAAAGAGGAGACAGTGATCTGGGACGTACAGTGACCCAGGTCCCAGAGTTTAGGACTTCTACCAGTGAATGTGCTGTCAGTGAATATAAATTTTGTTGTGACAGACTGAACCTTGGCTGTCCTCAAATGAGAGGTGCTATATGTTGAAGGTCTTTGAAAATTGATGCAGGCCAAGAAACAGAAGCATGGCCCCTGGGAATTCAACTATTATTCTCAAGAGGGGACGCTGTTGAAAAATAGCAGAAATGGGAATTATTGTTATGAAGTTGAGATATCAGATCTTTCTAGGAGCTGCTTAATGGATTACTATAGTGGACCACAAATAATCCAACCAAAGGTATAAGAATGAAATTGGTGTTACTCAAGACATTCTGCCCTATAACTGTGAAGGAACTATATGATGATTTTAGACACAGAACTCTGGAGTTGATAAAAAAAGTTGTGCTATGTTATTGTGGTAGAATACTATTGTGCTATAAGAAATGATGAGGATGGTTTCAGAAAAGCCTGGGAAGACTTATGTGAACTGATGCAAAGTGAAGTGAGAAGAATTAGGAGAACATTGTATATAGTAATAGCAATATTGTAATGATAATCAACTGTGAAAGACTTAGTTACTCTGATCAATACAATAATCCAAGATAATTCCAAAGGATTCATGATGAAAAATGCTATCCATCTCCAGAGAGAGAACTGATAAAATCTGAGTGCAGCTTGAAGCATAATTTTTTTGACTTTCTTATTTTTCTTTTTTGCAATATAGCTAATATGGATATGTGTTTTGCAAGATTTCACACATATAATTGATAACACATTGCTTGCCTTCTCAATAGGGAGGGGAGGGGCAGGAGGGAAGGAGAGATTTGGAACTCGAATTTTTTTAAAAAGAACGTTAAAAATAAATATTTTTCTTTTCAAAAAAGGGATTCTACTGGCCAAGACAGCAATACACATCTATAAAACCTGTGACACCTTTCCTGTCTTTGATGGGTTCAAAGAAAAGTCCTAATGATTTCTCCTACTTATCTGGAGATAAAAGCAATGGAGAAAGTCTATAAAGATTTTGCTAGCAAGTCTTTGAATCTTGTATGTATAGATATTTTGTGTCCGGAAGGAGATTATAAGAATACGAACAAAGTCCTGTTATTTATTTATTTTTAATATAAATTCAAAAAATTTTTGAGTTCCAAATTTTCTCCCTTCCTCCTGCTTCCTCCCCAACCCATTGAGAAATTAAGCAATGTTATATTAATCATACATGTGAACTGGATTTTCATCCAGTATGAATCTAGCACACCCAGTCAGGAACTAGAAAGCTCTATTGGACTGTAAGATATAGATAGCCCTAGGCCTCAATTTCCTCAACTGAAAAATAAGGATGTTAGAAGAGATGGCTTCTGTGATCCTCTCCTACTCTACAGGATATTACTAAAGCCTGGACACATAGGCAAAAATGCATATTTTCAAAAAATGAAATGAATGAAATTTTCAACATTTTATTTAATTAGAATATTAACAAATGACATCTTTAATATGATTTCCATCATTTGTGATGCAAAGGTTGATGTCTTTGCAAGATTCACATGAACTCAATGCAGTAACTCCACATTGCTGTCAAATTAGCACATTCACTCTTTATGCGTTCAATCAAGTGTGTTGCTTCTGTGATTTTCATTGAGCACACCTTTTCCTTTAGCATACCACAGAAAAAGAAGTCAAAGGGGCTAAGGTCTGTTAATATTCCAATTTTCCAATATGCCTATGTGTCCAGACTTTAGGGACACCCTGTGTATCTATGGTCCAGTAAGCAGACTGGGATTGTTCCCCCCACTGGAATAGGCAACCCCTGGTATGGACATTCTTTCTACCAAGGCAGATCATTAACTCATCTGTAACTTAAAATATTAAAGCATTCCTTGAGGAGCAAGAGGTTTAGTGATTTGCTCAGGGTTACAAAGCTAATGAGTTCAAAAAACCTTACTACTGCTCACAAGTGGAATTATCATTTCTCTTATTCTTTAAATGTTATGATATTACATACTATACAGCCATATGACATCACTGTAAGAATATTGGTATCAAAAGAATGCATTTTTGTTTCAGGGTGTGACTGGGGTGACTGGGTGTGACTGAAAGTATTATGTACTTTCCCTTATGCTCTCTAGTCTTCTCTCTTCCTCCTGTTCAAGGGTCCAGACTATCGTCTACCTGCCCTTTCTTTCTGAGATGATGAACCAGCTGTATAGGCTGGACATCAAGTGTTTATCATATCTTGGACAATAGCTGTTCTACTTAGTTTTTCTGAGGTTTTATTCTTTAATATGACCAAGGATCTCATTTTAGAGGTACAGAAATGCTCCAGGGCTTGATGCAATCGGCGCAGAGTGCTCTGCAATTGGGCACATCTGATGGCCCTTATCACCTGCTGGGAATCCTCCTTCCATTTGGCCTCTGCGGTGGATGTCTTCCATGATAGTGGAAGAAAAGAGCCTTTGGCAAGCATGCCCGATTTTGTATTTCATTTGATGGTAATAGAGGATCACTGAATAAATTTTCTCTTCTGATCTATATGTATGTGTGTGTGTGTGTGTGTGTGTGTGCATGTATGAACCACCTCATTGGAGGAGAAAAAGCTTTTTAAGATTGAGTTTTGATCTATCACATCAAAAGTTTTTTCATAGTCAAGAAACAATAAGCAAAGTGGAATCTTGAATTCTCTGCTCCTTTTGGTTAACTGTGCAACTAAAGACATGGCTGGGTATAAAATTTGGGAAATCCCATCTCACATTTCTCACAAATCTTTCTCACATTTCTATCAAGGATGAAATTTCATAAATTTAGGAAGAATATCAGAAATAATGGGTAGAAGTGAAAAGGTAAAGCTATGGGTTGGTAGATCTTGATGGGGCAGTAGTAATGATCAAAATGACTTCTAATTGCTCAGCATCTTCCTTTCTTTATGACATCTTGAGATTTATCAGCACCAAATTTCACAGCTGTGTCACCTGCTGCATAAACTTCCTTTGTGTTGACTGAATCTAGTCCAGTCACTTTTTCCATCTTTGTTTTCTTAAGTGATGGTCAAGAGGCACAGTGGAGAAAGTGTTGGTGGGTCTGAATTGAAATGCCTGGAAACACACTTTCCAGATGTGTGACCCTGGGCAAGTTCCTTTACCTACGTCTGCCTCGATTTCCTTGTCTACAAAATGGAGATAACAACACCTACCTTCCAGGGTTGTTGTGAGGATCGAGCGAGATGATATTGGTAAAGTGCTTTCTAATCCTTGAAGTGCCATATAAATACTAGCTATTTTTAGTATTGATATTTCCACTTCCTCAATAGGGATAGTGATAGATATTAGAGTCCAAATATAATGACTCCAATACATTATTGAAGAAAATAATTTGTTATAGAAATATTGACAGATCTTTTTCATTTACCATCTGCTTGTTGTTCTTCTGTTTTATCCCTTGGATAATCAGGCTTAATTGGGTCTTGCGACATATTTTCTTCAAGCTCATTTTATTCTCCTTCACTTCTAGCTGATTTATAATTAGTTTCTCTTTACACTACCAAAAAATATAAACATGGTTTTGCATACATATTATCTGTACAAAATACAAATACATATTGATTTATGCCTGTTACACAATATAGTAATTACAGCACATACATAATAATGGTACACATTATTTGTAAAATCAAAGTTCCTGAAATAGCTGCAGATTAGCCCCAGGGTCCTAAGGGAGAGAAAGAGGAATAAGCATCATTCTGATATGTGCCAAGCACAATGCTAAAACAACCCTTCAATGTGGGTGCTATTATGATCCCTACTTTACCATTGGGGAAATTGAAGCAAACAGAAGCTGAGTGAGGTTCACACAGTTAATTAGTGTCTAAGGCCATACTTGAGCTCAGGTCTTCCTTAGTTCAGCCTTAGTGCTCTATAGACCACGACACCACTCAGCTGCCTCTAACTCACAAGGTAATGAGTTCTTCATTGGTGGGGTTATAAAAGCACAGGTTGTCAAACATATTGTTATTGGAAATGATTTCTGCACTGGGTCGGAGGTAAGACTCAATGGTCTCTGAAGTCCCTTCCAACTTGAAGATTCTGTGATTTAGTAATAATAGGGTCTTGCTTTCTGCCTATCCATTACCCTCTTGGCTTTTTACATTACATCCTAGGGCTGGGATTTCATAACAGAGTAAGCTCCCAGGTAAAGCCTGTATTTATCTCTCTGGGACAATGTAGTCTTTAATTCAATATTGGCACTCAGAGCAATTCATTCATGATCTGACTGCATAGACTATGGCTATCCCCAGGTGGTTCTGTCTTTTAGGGGCTTCTGCCCTTTTATTTCACAGGAAGCATGAAGTCTTTTGTTTAAATTGAACCACTTTCTTCTATATGACAGCATGTTATGACCTTGGACATGACCCTGAGTTTTTCTTTCTGGGCTTCATTGGCTGTCTCCATGTTGGTGGTTGAACAGCTATTTGGGATCTCCCAAAAAGATATGAGTCATAATAACTATATAGACATCTCAGGTTTAAATACACTCCAAATGTGGTCTTACGACGGGTACAGTGTGGATGCCCTATGAAGACAAAGAGCTATAGTGAATGCCTAGTTCCCTTCTGACCACCAACATGGCATCCAATGTTTATTATAGTTTTCTTTACCCTGTTTCTTTCTTCGTGTCATTTCAGATTTTTGAACGGGCTCAGGCGTCCTTCATGAGTATCCATCTGCCACAGAATATGAAACAAACCAGGCCTTGACAGACCAGGCCAGGAATTCCCCTGAAGAAGCTTCGCTGACAAAGCTGCTGAAGGCAAGAAGATGACCATGTAAGGTAAGGGTGATGATGGGGAGGAGGTAATAATAATTATTACCCAATAAACAATTCACAAGAGAGTCATGAAAGCTCAGATCTGCCTTCCATGGACACATTCTCTAAGGGAGAGGTTTTCTGTTACTTTCTCTCTCATCAATACCAGTGGTGTGACTGGGAACCTAAACATAATAGTCTACTTTCAGACACAGGGTGGAAGGACTGACTATGAGAGGGGTGAGGCAAAGATATATGGGAGATAACACCCTCGCCTAGCATGTAAAGCTACTGTCCTTTGCAGTAACCTTCAGCACAAGTGTAGAGGAAGCCTGTACATTAGTGAGGACTCATCTTGCATTGGGGAAGACACGGACACTCTAGCAAACTGTGGCAGAGCCTCTGGTGACCTGTCCATCTTTCCTTTCAGTAAAGCAAAAGTGGGAGAAGTAATCGTGACAATGTTCAAAGAAGTATAGACCCCTCCCCAGCAGACCCTCTACGAGGTGCTACCAAGGCCAGAGGCAACTGATATATCCAGGCATGGGGGAAGTGGTCACCAACCCAGTGGCTGAACCTCAAGGCCAGCAAGGCAGTAGCATAACAACCTCTAGTAGCCTTGTCCATCCAGATGAGCCAGGCGAAGACCCAAGCAGCAGAGTTCAAAGAAGAGCCCTATAAGTGTGTGCAGTGTGGAGGAGTTTTCAAAAAGTCTAGCAAGCCAGAGTCAAACTGGGTCACACAGTGGGGCCAAGCCTTTTGCCTGTGAACTGTGTGGGAAGGTTCCCACCAGGGAGTCCTATGGCAGGACCAGCACCTGCATCCAGGTAAATGGCCTTCTAAGTGCCCTTTCTGTGTCAAGGTTTCTACATGGTCTTCAGACTACCACAGATATAGTCACACCCATACTGGTGAAAAGCCCCGCCACTGCCCAGACAGCAGTAAGGACTTTGTGCCCTTCTCTGACCTATTGAAGTGCCAGAACAACATGAATCTCAACAAGCCCTTCCCCTA
>JAQQSZ010010396.1:0-12525 GCA_028646595.1 Phalanger gymnotis
CCACCAAATTACCAGCCCCAAGCCTGAAAGGAAGAAAAAAAACCCCAAACCCTTTCTCTGTCACATTCCAAGGAGAGAGAGAATCTTTGTCCTTCACAGAGACTCAGAGACAAAAACCCCCACTCCCTGGGGGTCCTGGTTGCCTAGCTAGGCTTAGCTTTATGTGGAGAGCACATGGTTCTCACCTGCTCACCTCGTCCCTATTACTGCTTCCAAGCTAGTCCAGAAGTCTGGCAGAGAAGGGCAAGTGAATAGAACAAGACCTCAAACTGCTGGGAGGTGCCGCCCCAGTGGCTGCTGCCCTAGGTGGGGATGGGCAACTTCGAAAAAAGGAAAACCAGCAAAGCTACCATGTCAAAGGTTTACAGGAGGGGGCTGAGGCACCAGGAGTTTTCCTTTAAATCTACCTCCCAGGAGGCTTCAGATTGGTGCCAGTGCCAGTACCGTTTCAGCGAGGCTAGCTAAAGTTACCCCATCTAACTCTTCATAGGATCGTTGATTACAATCTGGTACAGTCCTGTCATTGGTCAGAAGAGGAAACTGAGGCACAGAGGGGAAGGAACTTGCCCAAGTATGAAAGAAGTTCCAGTCCCAAACCTATGATGTTAGGAATGTTTCTGAGTCTGGCATTCAAAGCCTTCTTTAATCTGCCTCCAAACTGCCTTTCTGACTTGCATTCATACCACTCCTATAGAGAGCTTCTCGGAAGAGGGTTTCTATTTAGTTAGAGCTTGGATTCAATGCCTTTTGAGATCCCTTTCAACTTTTAGATTCTGTGACTCTTTCTGCTGTTACCCTATTACAGACCCTCATCATCACCTACCTAGATTGTTGCAAAAACCTCCTAACATGTCTTTGTACCTCCTCTTCTTCCTCCTCCAATCCATCCTTCATAACAGACTAACATTTCTCATGTATAGATCTGGCGATGTCTCTCCTCTGCTCAAAAGTCTTTGATGGCTCCCTATTACCTACCTACCAACTAGATACTGTAGCTGGAGTGCTGAATTTGGAGTCAAGAAGATGAGTTTGAACTCGAACACTTACTAGCTGTGTGACCGTGGGCCACCTCATCTCTCTCAGGTTCCATCAGAGGATGGTTATGAGGATCGAAAGAGATCTACCTAGGCAGAGTTTTGTTAACCTTAAATCCCAATGAAAATTCCAGCCTTCTTTCTCTTTTCTCTCTTCCATTAATGGAATCCTTCTTGGATTCCAGTCCCCTTGATGTTGTGAAAGAGGCTGGAGCATAGGTGAGAGGTAGTTTTCTTTAGGAGAGTGGCCTCTGAAATACATGAACAATCTTCCAGTGGAGGGTTTGACACTTGGGCATGATGCCCACAGCCCAGCCAGCTAGGGGATTTGGGGCTTAAAGTATTCTCTGTAAAAGCTTGTTCTGAGCACGTTCCTCCAATTGCATTGCTCCTTAGGGTGCTAGCAACCACTTTCTGGACTCCTTCCTGCTGGCTGCCACCCCTCTGTGAGCAGCAACACAAAGAGAATTGGTCCAACCAAGACTCCAGAGTTCGCTCAGAGAGGGTCTCAGAATCTCATAGTCTAAGGGGTCACTAGTCCAATCCACACCTCAATAGGAATACCCTCCACAGCACACCTGCTAAATGGACATCCAGTCTCTTCTTCAAGCCCTCCAGTGATGGGGGAACTCATTACCTTCTGACAGGACTCATTCAAATTTCGAACAACTCAGAAGATTAAGAAGTTTTTTTTTTATATATTGAACCAAAGTCTGACTCTGTAACTTCTGCCCATTTACTTTGGTTCTATATTCTGTAGAGAAGCAGGATTTTATTTTAGGTTTAATATACCTCTGACATGACAACGCTTCAAATCATTGACTATGTCTTGACGTTAGAGATCCCCTGCTCCTTCAGCTGGTCCTCATATGGCTTGATCTCAAGGCCCTTTGACAGGGCAACCATCCTGGTTACCTTCTTTTCAGTGCTTTCCAGTTGATCAAAGTCTTGCCAAAATGGGTTGCTGAGAACTGAACACAATCCTCCAGATATAGTTTGTTGAGGGCAGAGTGGGGCCAGGACCACCACCTCCTTAACCTTGGATACTGCTGAACCTGTCTAATCTTGAGTTAGTTTTCTTGTCTAGGATCACATGAATGACTTTTATTGAGCTAAAGAAACTGAAATCTCTGGGTCTTTTCACATGAGCTGCTGTTTAGCTATAGCTCCCCAATCTCAACCTTGACTTTTTCAACCTAAGTCTGATACTTTACATTTGTTCCCATCCAGTTTCATTTTATTTGTTTTGGTTCATTGTTCCAGATCTTTCTGGATCCTCATTTTGTCATCCTAGCTTCACCCTAACCCTAAATGCTCCCGCTTCAGCTGTGAGTCTACTCCCTGCTCTGATGCTGAAGCCTCACTCTCCGCCCCCCCCCCCCGCCCCCAGTTGTAGAGAGGGGAGAGTAAGCTCAAATATGGTTAAGAGTAAGGAAAGGAAATGAAGGTCAAGACTTTTCTCTGAACCACAAGGTGGTCAGGTAACTTAAACTGTGGTGACTCAGAAGGTTGTCTCTCTGGGAAAGAAGTGCATTCATCTCCTACAGATGTAGTTGGATGTAGTAGTCTCTATATTCAACCTCCATCTGTAGTAGTGGCCGGTGCAAGGGCTCTCTATCTGGCAAACCAGATGTTTCCTGGTATGCTACCCTGACGATCCCTTTTTTTGGAGGGGGGAAGGCATGGCAATTGGGGTTAAGTGAGTGTTAAGTTAAGTGGGGTTAAGGTCACACAGCTAGTAAGTGTGTCAAGTGTCTGAGCCCAGATTTAAACTCAGGTCCTCCTGACTCCAGGGCTGGTGCTCTACTCACTGCACCACCTAGCTGCCCCCTGCTGATCACTTGGACCCAACATAGCTACCCCTGCCAACTTTGTGGCCTACTACCAATTGTCCAGGAAAAAGGAGGTGCATTTCCTTTCCTTGGGGAAGTATAGTGGATAGAGTGCTGCCTTTGGAGTAAGGAAGACCTGGGCTCTAATGGCTTCTCAGACACTAGCTGTGTGACTCTGGGCAAGTCACTTAACTTCTCTGGGATCCACTTTCGTCATCTCTAAAATGATAGAGTACCCATCAATTGAGGAATAGCTGAACAATTTGTGGAATATAAATGTGATGGAATACTGTTCTATTTTAAGAAATGATGAAGGGGATACTTTCAGAGAAACCTAGGAAGACTTATTATGAACTGATGCAGAGAAATGAACAAAACCAGGAGAACAATTTATACAATGATAATAATATTGTAAAGACAAACACATTTGAAAGACTTAGAAACTAATCAACCATGACCAACCCGGGTTCCAGGGGACTCATGATGAAACATGCTTTCTATCTGCAAGATAGTGAAGTAATACTCTCAGAGTAGATATTGAGATAAATTTTTGGACATGGCTGATGTGAGAATTTGGTTTGCTTGACTATTCATGTTTTAAATGGGTTTTGTTTTTCTTTCTTTCTCAATGTGGGGGGGCAGGGAGGGGGAAAGGAGTGAATTAAGAACTGAAAATAAAATAAAAAATGAATTAAAATAAGTTAATTTTAAAAAGAAAAAAAGAGTTGAAGAGAAATAAAATGGAGGCTTGTCTATTTTGGTTCTAGTGGAGGGTTTGTGTAGTTGATCATAGGACCATAGATTTAGATCTGAAAAGACCTCCAAGGTCGTCTGGACCCTGAATTTATAGATGAGGAAGCTGAGAGCTCAAAGAAGTTAAGTAATTTCCCTAAGGTCACGTGGGTTGTAAAGCGGCAGAGCTGAAATTTGAACCCAGGTCCTCTGACATCAAATTCAGTGCTGTTTCTACTGAGTCTACAAATATAGGTTGATGTCAAATTGCATATGAGCGGGGGAGGGCCTGGGACTTGGGTATCAGTTTTAGCCATTTATTCAGTTGGCCATTTGAGAGCTATTTCTTATTCTTGATGTAGAAAAGCCAACTGGTGCTAAGGTCTATGGCAGGTGCTTTGGGCATGCAGGTGCCTTGGGCATGCAGACAAGTAATTCCTTCAGTCCAAATTTAAACAGGTCCTTCTTGGGAGGGAAGGAGGTAAACTCATTTTGCCGGAGAGAAATATGGCTTCACCTAGACCAGAGAGGTGACTAGAGAGGCCTAGAAGGATTGCCAGAGCTAGGCCAATGCCATGGATCCCCAAGTTTTATCGATAAAAAACATCCAGTGTAAATAGGAAGATGGGGCTTGTAGAGTGAGACAAAAAGCCCTAATACAGAGACACCAACAGCAGCGGTGCGGGCATGCAGAGGGATGGATGGATATTGGCAATCCAGAGAGGATAGGACAGGAAGATAGATATTGCGGTGAGATGGAAAGATTTTAAAAGCCCGACTACTCAGCACAGTGCCGCAGGGAGAGCGAGGTGGAGAAATGGTCTAGATGGTAATTGTAGTTAGCAAGACTGAGAGATCCTTTGTCAGGCATGAAGGATCGTATGCCCGGAAGTTCTGGCTGGAGGTGTGGTGAGCTCCTGAGGGGGAGGGCTGCTCTTTACCGGGGTCTAGGCAGGGCAAAACCTCTCTGGACTAGACCAACAGTAGGGGAAGGGCAGATCGCCCTTCAGACTTCTTTTCTCCATTTCAAAACTTTAATGATACCTTTTCCCCCCAAAACATCAGTTATTTCTGCATAGCACCTTTCCTTCCAAATCAATGAAACTTTCTTTGTGACAAAGCAAAACAATTTAAACAAAACCACTAAATACCTCTGCCAGGGCATGCAGCATCCCACACTCATGCCCTCCTTCCCCCCATGAAAAGAGGTAAGTGCATTTCTTCTCTTTGCAGGAAGTATAGTGTCTACAATGCTGGCTTTGGCATCAGAAACACCTGGGTTTGAATGCCTCCTCAGACACTTACTAGCTGTGTGACCCTGGGAAAGCCCCTTACCTTCTCTGGGTTCTAGTTTCCTCATCTGTAAAATGAGGGAGGTTGGATATGATGGCTTTCAACGTCTTTCTCAACTCTAAATTGACGACCCTGTGGTCTGAGATTGGCCATTACAGTGACAAAACATTCAGTTTCCTCTTATTGCTTGTTTTGTTTACGTTATCATTATGTATGTTGTTTATTGGGACAAAATCCTATTCCATTGCATTCCTGTGTCAGTGTGCCTTTTAGCTTTCTGTGGCCTTAGAGTTAGTCAACGAACAAGCATTTATTAAACATTAACTGTGTGCCAAGAGAGTTGTTAAGAGCTGGAAATACAAAGAAAGGCAAAAACACTGTTTTTGCCCTGGAGAAGTCCACATCTGAATCAGGGAGACATGTGAAGACTTATGTGAGGATGAGATATAAACCATGTAAATGGGATAGCCCAGAAAACTGGCATCCAAACGGAGAGTGGTTTCCCTCTGCGGCGAATTGCATCCTAAGGTAGGAAACCTCAGTCTAGATTTCAGGAAGAGGGCCTTAAGCCTTACTAAATTCTCTTTGTAAGCCATTTTCTCTTTCTCTGTTTCTGGTTGCTCCAGGCTCTAGGCCCAGAGAACAGACAGACTCAAACAATTTCACAAGGTGTGTGTGTGTGTTGGAGTGGGGGGCAAGCAAAGTTCTAGGAATGACTGTTTCTGAGCCTTCGTGGGATCATGGGATGTCACCACGTTCAGACCTACAGACCATGTTGGAAGCCCCTTTCTCAGCCTGGGCCATCCTAGGCCAGCCTGAGCCTTGTTCAGGAGAGAGTCATCTCTCTTAGCCAGAAGGCTCATTTCTTTGGGGCTGGCTTACTCATCTCCTCTCACTCATTTCCATTCCTGATCTTTCTGGCTGGCCATCTTGGGGCTGGATTTAGAGCTGAGGCTTCTCTGGGGAATGGAGCAGTCTTTCTCTTCTCTTCTTGTTGACACTCCTCCAATTATCATGCCTTGGCACCTGTCTTGACAGGCTCCATTTCCCTTCACAGAGATAGAAGTAACTTGGCTGGCATCGGAGGTACTTGCAGAGGGGATGAGACTTCCCCCTTGGTCATCTTGGCACACTTGAATGTCCTCAGGCTACTTGAGGGTATATTTGGATAGATAGGAAGACCGTGTTCTTCTTAGCTGGGAGGATCTCTTGGGGCCTTGAAGGGCAAATTCCTAGATTGTTGGCAGATAGTGAAGTGGCAGAGTTGAGATTCTAACCCAGCCTCTTTGACTGAGAATGTAACATTAGCGTTCTACCAAAAATGGCCAAGCCATATTTATCCCCAAATCACTGTTGTGATCATTGGTCACTATTGTAAGAGAGAGCTTTGGAGCTAGGTTGAAGGCTGAGGCCAGTGGGTTGGGAATCTTGCTTTCTGTGTCCTGGCCCAGCTGGAGGGCAGAGGGATGGAAAGCTACAGAACTGGGAGGAGGAAAGGCAGAGCTCAAGGCCAGGATGGGCAAGGCTGCTAGAGAGAGCCAGAGCAATGGATCTCTTTTCTCCTGATTAATGACTTCTCCAGGCCTGTAGCACAGGAGCGATGTGCTCAGAGTTTGGAAGCCAGAGAAATGACACTCCAGAAAAGTGAGAAGAGACCCAAATACAATACCCAGAGAAAGCGGTGTGAAAAATGAGCCTGTCATACGGTAAGGAAGTCACCGACAAAGTTCTTTTAGCAATTCCTTTTTTTCTCTCTTCAAGGACCAATCTGGGATATGCATGTGGGCAAAGGCATCTAATGGTCTACTTTCTGGGAGATGCTGAAAGCTGGAATGAATAACTTCTTGGCTTGGCCTCTGGGTGTCCAGTCACTGGTTGGGACCATTCTCCCCTGATTGCCCCATCCACTCTTTCCCATTAGTCACCAATCAGTTTCTTTTCCAAGTCAAAGACTTTGTTCTGGAGAGATCCCTGAGCAGCAGAGAAGGGAAACTAGGGGGTTTCTGGTGCTTCCAATAACCTGGCAAGGTGCAATGCAGCTTTGCAACGCAACATAACAATCAAACTTCCATTTGCCTGCCAAGTGTTGTTCTAAGTGCTGAGGCTAGAAAAAAAAGGAAGCAATTCCTGCCTTCAAAGAGCTTACCTTTTGTGAAAATGCCAAGTCAAGTGTGCCAAGATGACACTATAATGTATGCACAGTTATTTAAGCTATAATTTTATAAAGACAAAGTAGATACAAAGTTATTCAAAGTAATTTCAAGTAACCTTGAATGATGAGCAATGAATAAATGCCTGATGAAAAGAATAATGGCTTCTTCCATCTTATTTGTTTTTTCCTACCTGGGCTGGCAAAAATGACTGTGGACTGCCGTACTGTAGGATTCACTTGATTGAAAGGAAGATTAAAATCTTGACAGGCCAAATTCATGATCTCAACAAACTTGTGCAATGAATTGGTAAATCAATCAGTGAACATTTATTAAGTGCCTACTGTGTGACATGTACACACTAGGGGTACAAGTACAAAGAAAGAAACACTCTCTGCTAACAAAGCGCTTATATCCTTGGTGATTTTTTTGTCCATGTTTTTCTGTAAATATTCCAGAGAAGATCTATCCAGTAGACCTATGGATCCTTTAATATTTTGTGGATACCTGTATAGCACCCAGGTTTGTCTACCTGTGGTTGCTTTTGTGACATCTCCTTAGTTAATGCAGCCAGGAAATTTTGCTCCAACATAGTGTAGTAGAAAACGCATTGGCCAGAGAATCAAAAGGTCTGGGTTCAAATCCTGGCTCTGGTATTGACTCTCTATGTGACCACAGGCAAGTCATTTTCCCTCTCTGAGCCTCAGTTTCTACACCTATGATAATCTCTGTGGTCATTTCCAGCCCTAAGGTTTCATGATCACATGATTCCAAAGTGTCCCTGATAGATTGTCACCCAACCAAATTTTCCGTGATATCCCCGTAGATACGACATATAATGAAGCACAGGCTTGTTGGATGATTAGCCAAATAAAGAGGATTGATGTCAGGCTCTAGTAATGTGCCACACTGTCCTTGTCCCTGGTCTAGGCCATAGTGTTATCAATGACTTGGAGGCAAATATAGCAAGGATACTTATTTGCAGATGATATAAAGATGAGAGAGAGAATGAATGAATGAATGAATGAATGAATGAATGAATCTGGGGCAATAGAATTCAGAACTGTCCTCTGCCTTGCCTGATTGAAGCTAGTTTGCAGCTCCAAACCAAAAAGCTCATAGCATAGATTTTGGGCTGGAGGAAGCCTTTAGAGATTGCCCATGGAATTGAATGGGAAGAAAAGAAAAGGCTCAAATAATCAGTTGCATTGATTGGGGAAAGCTTGGCCTAATAGGTCACGTGAGTGAGACTCAAGGATTTCCATTAATCACAGACTCAACATTAGTGGCACAGTAGATAGAGGGCAGGACCTGGAGTCAGAAAGACTTTTCTTCCTGAATTCAAATCTGACCTTAGACACTGACTAGCTTTGTGACTCTGGGCAAGTCACTTAACCCTGTTTACCTCAGTTTCCTCAACTATAAAATGGAGATTATATTAGCACCCACTACTCAGGGTTGTTGTGAGGATCAAATGAGATAACATGTCTAAAAGTACTCTGTAAATTATCAAGCACCAATCATGAATCTGGCAAAATTATTATTTGGCAGCGGGGGTACAGTGCATTGAGCTCTGGGCTTGGAGTCAAGAAGACTTGAGTTCAAATGTGACTTCAGATATACTTACTAGCTGTGTGACAATGGGTACATCACTGAACTTCTGCCTGGCTCAGTTTCCTCAGCTGTAAAGTGGGAGGATGCAAAGAAGTATTTATAAAGCACTTTGCAGAATACAAATTACTATTATTACTATTGTTATCACCATGTAGGTCCATACAGGGTATTCTCATCCTCCTCATGGTACAGAGGAAGAGCTGAGTTTGGAATTAGAGGATCCGGGTTCAAATTATGATTCTTTTACTTGTATGACCTTGGGGAAATCACTTTATCTCTCTGGGCCTCAGTTTCCTCATCTGCAAAATATCGGACTCAATGATCACAGATGTCCCATTTTGCTCTGCTTCTGGTCTCATGATCCCTCCAGGGTGGTTGACCCGAGATTTTCTTAAGCCTCAATCCATGGTTTGGTTGGGTGCCTCTAGAGGGCTCTGGATGGGCCCTGGGGCTGCACCTTGGTTCATTTAGGTGGCCAAGGTCACTGGCACTTTACAAGCCAGCACTGAAGCCCCTGTCACAGTCTGGGGGCTGCTGTAGCTCAACTGGCTTGTTGCTTTAAGGAGGCTCCCCAATCTGGCCCCCCTGGCTATTCATCAGAGATGCTATGTGTTGAATTCGAAGTCCGAGTTTGCAAGCGTGAGTCTGTCTGTGAATCCGTAGACAGCCAAGTGGGGAAATTTGCAGCCGACATTAATGGTGCTGCCTTCATTATGGCTGGATAAATAATTCAGGAGGGCGATAACGGAGGCGCATTTATTATCACCATGAAAATCTGGTGTTCCCCAGTTGTTCTGCAATGTTCTGAGCAGCATGAAATAAGAAGGAAAACAACTTGCTGGGGTTGGGCTGAGAACAGTCAAGGTAAGGAGGGCTCAGTCTTTAGAACAGTAAAAACAAAGCCTTGGCCTTTTGGCAATTGAGAATCTAAATAATCTTCTAGTTTATGTCACAAAACACTTCTCCTCCATTATCTGATGGGAAATGGATGGTGCAAGTAGCATTAGCCCCATTTTACAGAGGAAAAAATTGAGGCCTGGGAAGGTCAAATGACTTACCCAAAGTCACACAGCTAGTAAGTGGTAGAGCTGGGACTAGAAGAACCCATATCTTCCTGACTCTGAGCCCGTCTTTCTTTTCACTACAATGATCACAACCTCTCAGCAAAAGACATCAGTGGCATAGGCTCTTGTCTCCTTACTGGTCCATCAAGGACAGGGGCCAAGTCCTCAGTTCCTTTTTTATTCCCCCTGTGAAGATTATGCCTGCTGTTTTTGTTTAAAAACCTTGTTTCTATTAAAATGCATCTTAAAAAATTCTGTTTGGGTATAGACTGGGATTTTCAGAATTCTAGGCCTTTTCAGGAGAAAGCAGACTGTGTCAGAAGTCAGGCCATAAAAACTACAGGGGATCCCCAACTCAGTAAGGAAACTAGCTAGATGAAGTAGATGGAAGCATTGAACAGAAAGGAGAGGGTGGGAATGGGGCTGGAGGTGGAGAGGGAACTGATGAGGACTTCTTAAATAGAAAATGTAGCTTAAGACTTGGTAGCTAGGAGGGAGACTGATTAGAAAAATAAAACATTTTTTTTTACTCTTTATTCTACTGAATAATTTTTTCTCTTTTTCCGTTTTGCAATGAGAAAGGAAAGAATAGGTAGAAAAGCAAAGATATGTCAGAGACTTGTTAGCTTAAAGGAATGCTAGAAAAGTAGAATAAGGGCGGTGCCCTTAATTATCTAAGAGATACTTAAGGGAATTTCCTGCCAAAAACAGATCAAAGACTAGACAGACCCCTCCTACAAGGACCTTGGATGAAAAATTGCCCCAAAGTCTAAAACAGATCGGAGCCAAGTCAAGCCTTGAGAGGTTCCGTTTTTAATTGAAAAATTTCAAGGTGAGCTTTAAAAAAAAACAGTTTTTTTACTCACACCCAAAGATAGAGTCATCGTTAAACCCAATCCATAATTAATAACAGTTAAAGATGAGTAAGTAATACGGCACTAAACTGTAACTAGATGTTTATATTTCTTTAAATCTTGCTCTGTGTGTTCTTTTATGAACACAGTGGCAGTGAAATGTTTATGCTCAATTCTTTTAACAAAGAGTTATAATTTTTATTAAAAGAAATACAGTTGGATGGAATAGCATGTTGTATTCTAGCCCAATGTTCTCATTTTAAAGATAAGGACATAGGCGATGAACCACTTGTTCACAGTTATTACGCTAAGTAATAGAAGAGCCAGGACTAGAGTTTATGGCTTTGGACTCCCTGTTTGGTGCTTTTTTGACATCAACATGGTGCTTATTTCTCATTTCCTGCTTTTTGATTGGATTTAATTTATAACTGTAGAGGGAAAAAATATTTAGAAAGTCATCAAGTCATACATTTAGATCCAGAAAAGATCCTAGTAATTATCTCTATCATTCCCTCATTTTACGGATTAGAAAAGTGAGGCCTAGAGAAGTTAGGAGACTTATCCAAGGTCACACACTAGGAAGTAGCCCTCCAAATGAGGGCCTCTGATTCCAAATCTAGGGTTCTTTCTATGATTTCACACTAGCTCTCAGAGACCCACAAAAGCCAAGTAGGGGAACATATGCAAAGCTCTGCAATAAAATACTGAGTCACTTCGCCCTTTCAATGAGTGTAAGCCCACAAAAAGGCAGAGCTAGGTGGCTTGGTGATAGAATGCTGGGCTTGGAGTCAGGAAGACCTGAGTTCAGCCTCAGACTCTTATTAGCTATGTGACCCTGGGCAAGTCACATAACCCTGTTTGCCTTAATCCATTGAAGAAAGAAATGGCAAACCATTCCAGTATTCTTGCCAAGAAAATCCCATAGACAGTATTGGCATGATATGGTCCATAGGGTCATGACATGACTGAATGACTGAACAACAATAACAAACTATATATATATATATACATACACACATATACACACATATATACACATACATACACACATACATATATAATATATATACTTCTATGAACATACATGCACACTCATAAAGCCCCCCCGCCCCACGCAATCCAAAGCTCTACATACTCCAATCTGATCATATATTTGGGAAACCCAGTGTGGCTTAGAACAAAGAAAAGTTTGTGCTATTACCAACAAATAAGTCGCTAATGGAGTACACAGGGAAATCAGAGGCTCAGGGTTCAAATCTTGGTTCTGCTGCTAATGAGCTGTGTGACTCCCCTTCTCTGGGCCTCGGTTTTCTCTTCTGTACAATGAAGCAGGTGGATTAGCTGGCCTCTGAGGTGCCTTCCAGCTCTTGAGCTAAGACCCTGTGGCAAATTTTGTGAGGTCCACACAACTGGTATAATTATAACTATTTTACAAATGAAGAAGCCAAAGCCCAGAATGGTTAAATGATTTGCTGACAGTCACACAGATAGTAAGTGTGAAAGGCAGAATCCCAATCCAGAGCCTCCTTATTTCCAATCCCATGCTCTAGTCTTTATGGTAACTGTGGGGCTGACAGGCATTTGAGTATTTAGCTAGGTTTCTCAAATGGTTAAGTAGCAGTTTCTTTAAAAAGTTTGTCTACCACTGTGGCTCTCCTGCTGGTTCATTAGTGTTCTATCCTGCCATGGGAAGAGAGGGACAGGCTTGAGCTGCAGGTGTTCCTGCCACCATATGCTGGCAGCGTGCCTTCAAAATTATGCTCCAGGAGGCAAGGGGGGATTGCTTTTCTCTTGTTGTTGTATCCCCAACACCTGGCACACCGTGGGCACTTAATAGGATTGTGGATATGGAGTTGGGAGGGACATCAAAGACCATCTGGTCCAACCCTCTCATTGTACAGATGAGGCTCAGGCAGGTAAAGTCCCCAAGGTCACCCACAGGATCCTCCATA
>JAQQSZ010010397.1:0-12525 GCA_028646595.1 Phalanger gymnotis
TAGATTTCTTCTAACTGTCATAATAATAATAAAGTTCTTAGGAATTACATGTAGCATCTTCCCATACAAGAACATAATCAGTTTAACTTTATGAAATGCCTTATGATTTCTTTTTTTGTTTGTTTACCTTTTTGTGCTTCTCTTGAGTCTTGTATTTGAACGTTAAATTTTCTACTCAACTCTGATCTTTTCATCATGAATGCTTGAAAGTTATGCATTTCATTAAATACCAATTTTTCCCCAGGAGGATTATACTTAGTTTTACTGGGTAAATTATTCGTGTTTGTAATCCTAGCTTTTTGATAGCATATTTTGAGTTTTCTTCTCCTTTAATGTGGAAGTTGCTAAATCTTGTGTGATCCTGATTGTGGTTCCACAATATTCGAATTGTTTCTTTCTGGCTGCTTGCAATATCTTCTCCTTGATCTAGCAGCTCTGAAACTTGACTATAACATTTCTTAAGTGTTTTCATTTTGGAATCTCATTCAGGAAGTGATGGGTGGATTCTTTCATTTTCTATTTTACTCCCTGTACCTAAGATATTATTGGCGTTTTCCTTTATTATTTATTTTTTAAAATGATGTCTAGGTTCTTGCCTTGATCATGGTGTTCAGGCATCCCAATAATTTTGAAATTATCTCTTCTCAATACATTTTCCAGGCTAGTTGTTTTTCAGATCAGATATTTCATATTTTTCTTCTATTTTTTCATTCTTTTGATTTTATTTTATTGTTTCTTGATGTCTCATGGAGTTATTACCTTGAACGTGCCCAATTCAAATTTCTAAGGAATTATTTTCTTCAGTGAGCTTGTGTACCTCTTTTTCCATTTGACCCATTCCACTTTAAAAGGAGCTCCCCCTCCCCCCACTTTGATCAATTTTTCTGCAATTTTTTAACCATTTCGCCAATTCTGGGGTTCAAGGTGTTATTTTCTCAGTATTTTTTCTATCTCTTTTACCAAGCCGTTAATTCTCTTTTCAAAATTTTCTTGTATCACGCTCATTTCTTTTCCCAATTTTTCTGCTACCATTCTTATCTCTTTCTTTAACCCTTCCTGGAATTCTTGTTGGGTTTGTGTCCGATTTTCATTTTTTTTTCCTTTGAGGCTTTGCTTGTAGCTGTTTTACATTATTTCCTTCTTCTGAGATTGTGTTTTGAATTTCCCTGTCACCATAGTATCTCGTTATGGTTGAGAATTTTTCTTTTATTTGTTCATTTTTCTAGCCCATTTTTTTTTACTTCGAACCTTATCTTAAAGTTGGGCTCTGCTCATCTTGAGGTGGTGAAGAACTGTTCCAAGCTTCACATGTTTTATTTTTTTTCACCTACTGTTTTCAGAGCTAGTTCTGGGGATGTGCCAGTTTTCAGTGCTTTCAAAGCAGTATAATCCTGGGAGAGGTGTGTTCACTGCTCTCCTAGTTAGCACTCTCGCATTTTTCTGGGAAGATACTCCATTCCCCTGTGACTGCAAATACTAGTGTTATTCTCAGCCCTGAAACTGCAACCAGGGTCCCTCCTCCCTTGTGGCCAAATACAAGTTCTACTTTCTGTCCTGGAACTGTGACTCAGATCTGTGTTTGGTCAATAGAGTTAATGAATAGTGCCAAGTTCTACACTCAGTGCCAGCAAAAAGGTCCCCTGCAATCACTTTCTGACCAGTTGTCCAACCCCTTTACTATCTCTGAGCTGAGAGCTCTGAAAGCTGCTGCTGTTTCTCTAATGGCCACTTCCAAGTCCTTCTGCTGGTGTTGCCAGCATGTGCACTTATGGCTCTCCCCTTCCTCCCTCCACAGATGTCACAGACTTTCCTGTTGGCCTCTTAAATTGTTTTAGGCTGGAAAATTATCTCACTGTGACCTTTTGTCGGCTCTGACACTCCAGAATTAGATTTGAGGTGCTATTTTAGAGTTCTTTGGAGGGGAGAATTGGGAGATGTTCAGCTAATTTGCTGCTTTTGCTCCACCATCTTGGCCCCTCCCTCTAGTTCAATGCTTTTTCTTCTACCCCTTTCTTTATACAAGTAGAATGCAAACTTCTTGGAGACAGGGACTACTCATTTTTGTCTTCATATCCCTAGCACCTTACACACTGCCTAGAATATAGTAGGCATTTCAGAAGCGTATGTTAAATTTAAATAAATTGTTTAAATAAATCAGTTTCCTTATCTGTAAAATGAGTAGGTTGAATCTCCAAGGTTTTTCTAATTGCAAGGCTCTCTGAATTTAATTGTATATTGATACCTTATAATGTGTAGATAATTATATCTAAAAATAAGTATCTTAAAATACACATTAATTATATCAGTATTTCTTGAGCAGTTAAGGGCTTCATCTCAAGCTCATTACATACTTGAATATTCAAGGCAGATGTTTCATAGACAGAAAAGGTTAGGAATCATGTTCTAAGTGATAAAAAAAACAACTCATTTGAATTTCTGGTACAACAATGGAGGAACCGTTATCTAAAATAGAGGTATATGTTTCTTCTTGTTCTACCACCAAATCTAACCATTTTGATCCTGAGCATTTTTTATAGCTCCTCCTCACTTTTATTCTCCCTGATCTATTTCTTTAATTTTTGTTGTAAGGTCAGCACCCAAGCACTAGTTCTAAATCATGACACATATTATACGAAGTATCTTGAATATTTTTCCCCCATTTTGCAATACTGCACTGCACCTTTTAGTCAGCCACACTACACCTACAGAAATCAGGTGTCCTGGATATTCTGTGACAGTTCTCATTTCAGGTAAAGAAAGTTAACTTTTAATGAGACTTTGAAAAAGAAATATCTTTCCAAACCCTGAGTTATGATTTTTACATCATAAAATATGATCATTATAACTAAACCTATGCATGTGAATATAATTGTATTTCTCTGATCATAACATTTATGATAATTATGGAATTTGGGGCTGTTAATGAATGTAATCATCAGATTCTAATTTGGATGTATTTGAGTATTGCACTGGGTTTGTAGTTAGAAAACTTTTGATAAATTAGGATTTTGCTAATTACTAACTTTCTCCTTCAATAGAACATAGACTCATAGAATTCTAGTGTGGGAGACAGGAACTATTCATTTTTGTCTTCATATCCCTAGCACCTTACAGACTGTCTAGAACATAGCAGGCATTTCAGCAGTATACTATACTACACTACAGGTTATTGAATCCAAATTTCTCCATGACTTTCAAGTCTTTAGTTGATCAATATTGTTCACTCTGAAGCTCATAGATTGGACCACGATAGGTCTCTGACCAAGCTCCACTTCATGGCTGTATTTTGGGCCCTCCTGACTTATAGTCAATGTCAATAGTAACTGTTTCTCTCTGGAACGGCAACCCTGAGGGTCTTCCCCTCCCAGCTTGATTTTATTTTTAACTTTTTCTAATTAAAGGGGCCATCCCTTGACTCACTTCTTAAAGAGGAGTATTTACTGAATGGTCATTACCTCATTCTAAGTGGGTGCATGAAAAAGCCTTAGCCTAAATGGGGCTGGGTTTCCCGTTGCATCATCTCCAGTCATCCTGGTGAACACCTAGCCACTGGACACAGATGGCTCTGGAGGAGGAAGGGAGGCTAGCAATGTTGCACAGCCCTCCCTCACTCAAATAAAAGTCAACTGCAAGGCATGTCATCATTTCCCTGAGGTCATGGTCCTCTTCGAAAAAGAAAGACGAACACAATGTTGTTCCTTAATTTTCCTGAGCTAAAGTTTCCTTTTTGATAAAATAGGGCTAATGATACTTTTAGTTTTTTACCCATAAAATATTATGAAAATGTAAATAACTTCTATTAGTATCAGTCCAAGGTAGATAATCTGGTATGCCACTTTAAATGAATTCCAGGGCTTGCATCACTACTTACTACTTTACACTTCAAGGATTTGGGACCTTGTCATTTCCTCCACTGATGCAGATCACAAATTCACCATGAATTAATAGATGGTCTTACAAAGTTTTTCTGGCTAGAAGAATCATTGAGCTATAGCAAATTTGATGATAAGCAGTTATTAACTTAACCAGGTTGATATCGAGACAACAGAGATATATCAAATCCATACTTGTAAGTCCCAGCTAGGCTCCTTTGTCACAGTGTTTGATAATGCAGGGTATCCTTCACACCACAAGAAGATATCAGGATAGATAGCAAATTTGCCTAAACAAACAAATAAGAAACCCAAATAAACAAACATGTGAACCATTAGATAAATTTAAAAATGGAAAAATAAGATAGATGCATAGAAGGATAAATGGATGGATGATAGAAAGATAGCTAGCTAGGTAACTTTCTCTTATCATGATAATTTATAATTTGGGGGAAGAAGGGGTTACTATGAGGTAGAATCTGTTGCCTTCTGGGTATTGTAACAGAATGACAATCTTTGCCAGCCACAAGTAAGAGACCCTTGACACCAACTTTTTCAGCATTTTATCCTTAGAGGCTTCATAGATCATTGAAATTCATCATGCAGTTGAGAGTTTGCTTGGTATAGCAGACATATCACTGAATTTGGAGTTAGAGGACTCAGGTTAGAATTCACATTCTATTATTTACCAACTGAATGACCTTGTGGAAGGCATCAATCACCCTTGGCCTCAGTTAACTAATCTGGAAAATGAAGGTTATTATACTTAATCAGGGATCCTTAATTTTTTTGTCTGTTATGGACTCATTAACACTCTAGTGAAGTCTATAAACCCATTTTCAGAATAGTGGTTTTGAATGCATAAAATAATAATCATAAAATTATACAGTAAACTATATTGAAATATAATTATAGGGCAACTAAGTGGTACAGTGAATAGAGCACCAGGTCTGGAGTCAGGAAAATCTGGGTTCAAATCCTGCCTCATACATTTATTAGCTGTGTGACCCTGGGCAAGTCACTTAATTCCTATCTGCCTCAGCTCCTCATCTGTAAAATGGGGATACTAGAGAAGGAAATGAAAAACCACTCGTGCATCTTTGCAAAGAAAAGCCCATGGACAATGTGTCTATGTGGTCATGTAAAATCAGACACGAATGAAAGACTGAACAACAATTATCAACATATATACACCTATAAATATGTATGTACATACACATATATGCACATATCGGTACATTTGTGTACACACACTGTAGACATATATATGTGTATGTATGTGTTTGTGTGTATATACATATACACATACATATGTAGTTCACACACCCTAGTTTAAAGACATTTCAAATAGATGATATAATCTAAGCTTAGTCCCTTTCTGTTCTAAATAGCATATTCTAATCTAAGGCATCAATAGATAAGAATTCAATGTGGTTATGGTAGGCCCTACCTTCTGAGTGCATTTTAGGTGTCCAACTAAACTATGTATCTGTCACCTAAGGACATTCAATTGGTCAGTAAATAATGATATGTTAAGTGCTTACTATGTGCCAGGCACTATGCTAAGCCCAGAGGGTAAAAAAAAAAAGGAAAAAAGCAGGCTCTACTCTCAAGAAACTCTCTCTGGAGGAATTTCCACAGTGTTCATGATGATGACTGTAGAATATGAATTCCTTCAGGGTCTGGAGTGTTTCAACCTTGTCTTGATGTCCCCAGTTCTTAACACAATGCCTTGCACACACTAGGTACTTAATAAATGTTTGTTAAATAGGATTGAATATTCCTGGAATCACTAAAGGCATTTTTTAAAAAGCTTATATCATGATTTTTATTTTAATTCCTGTATTGAAAAGTCACGTGGGTCATTTCTTACATTCCAAAACTTCTATTGAAAATAGCAATGTCACTTATGAAGATAAAATTAATGGCCCTATTCTTTAAATGCTATGACAAATAATCAGTTAAATTTGAAGAAACTAAATTTGGGGGAATGAATAGATCTCATCAATGTTGTGATTCAGGAAGAGACACTAACATCCACCCACATGAAAGAAGGCTGGAGTTTCTGACAGGTACTATAATTAAGGAACAGCATATTACAATTTCCATGAAGTAGAATGATACAAAGGAAACAAACATTTAAAGTATTTCTACAAAAGAATAACCAAAGATCTAGAGGACAAGAAAAAAACAATACTGTAAACAGCAAACACAGGATGGAACACAATTTCAGAGTCAAGTTTTCAAAGTCAAAGAGGCCTCAAAGTAAAGGAGGAACAGAAAATTACAGACTATTGGTACCATCTGTAGAAATAATATAGTACCATCTGTAGAAAGCATTTGGGCAGCTTTTTCCTGATAGGTAAATGTGAAAATCAAAACACAAATTATCCTGATGAGTATCATTTTCAATAATCCCTAATTAATTTTGAAGAAGCTGAGAGAACAAAATTAAACAAAAAAATAGTACTATGTAATTATAATGACCAATCCTAACTCTCTGGAAGAAATACACATTTCTCTTTTCACTAGAGAGGTGGGGACATATGGGTGTGTAATGTTGGCTATGTCGTCCAAAATGATTTCAATGTCAATTGATTTCGCGTAACAGTTTTTCTTTATGACCAGATAAGGCTCCTCAGTCTGGAGGAGGGGAATGGGATGCTCTAGAGGTGTATAGCCAGAAATAACAAAAGAAAAGGCAAAAAGCACAAGACTTTTAAAACATGGAGGATAAGGATAATGCTCACAGAAGTGGCTTTAGCAACAAGGATTGCACATGTAACATTTTGGGAATTCTCCAGAGGTCACAGAGACATTCACTTTTATGTGGGCACATGGATGTGTATGTGGAATGAATATATTCACAATCAAATTACAAAGGAGAAACACCATATAGCTAGTGAAAAATACTTATTAGGGAATTCAGTTCTTGAAATGTTTTGCAGAAACCCTGATGTATAAATGATGTGCTCAGTTTTCTACAGAATGATCAGAATATAGCTTTCAGCATATTTTTGCATAACAAGCTGAAACCCAAGTGTGATGTATAGAAACTGAAGGGTTTTTTTTTTTTTGGTTGAGATTAACAATCCTACAGAAGGATGTTATAGATTTGCAATTCATTGGAAAAACAGTCATAGGTAAGAAAAATGGTGACAAGGTGGTGACATGAAATCTGCAACCTATTATAATGGAAGTACCTTTTTTTTTAACAACAATGAAATGAGAATATTGCAAGAGGGAAAGAGTTATAGATGTGCAACCTCTCCAGCATGCCTCAGGCTCTCAAAACCAAGGGATAGGTCTAGGGAAACATCATTTGTTATACGATTCTAAGTGGTATGATGGTGGGCAGAGAGGCCATAACTGAGGCTATATACATTGTCCCTTGCTATTTCAAGTCAATACAATAAAGTTCTTAGAGCTTAAATATCCTTTAAGTTTTTTTTAATGTCTTCTCTCAAACCTGTCAAATCTTAGAAATTTGAATGGCAAGTCACAATAAACAGAGCAAGATATTAAATATTGAACACCTTCCCAATGAATTAAAAGTCCAAATTAAGGGTTCGTCAAAATTTTGTTGTTGTCATTCAGTTGTTTTTCAGTCATGTCCAACTGTCTGTGACCCCATTTGGGGTTTTCTTGGAAAAGATACTGGAATCATTTGCCATTTCCTTCTTCAGCTCATTTTACATATGAGGAAATTGAGGCAAACAGAGTTAAGTGACTTGGCCAGGGTCACAAAGCTAGCAAGTGTCTTGGGATACATTTGAACTTAGGAAGATGAGTCTTCTTAACTCCAGGGCTGGCACTCTATCCACTGTGCCACCTATCTTCCCTTTGTCAAAATATAAACACATATTTTATAATTGATATTTTAGTTGAATTGAAATTATTTGAAATTTTAAAAATGTATTTCAGTCAAAAATTTTCCCCTTCCGGTTGGGGGTATCAAAATATCTACTGACTGAAATTTTCACTTTTTATTTGAATATTTTGGTGATATATAAATATAGCTTGTGGTATGTGACATCTTGATAAAAAAATAAAGTGGGATTTCTTATGTGCAATGTTCTCTATTGGGTAGAGAGCTGGCCATGAAACCAGGAAGACCTAAGTTCCAGGTCTTTGATATATACTGGCTTTGATATATACTGGTTCACTATTTTGATATCTACTGGCTATGTGACTCTGGGAAAGTCAGACATCTTTTCAGTGCTCTCTAAGACTGAAAATTGCAGAGAAGTGCTGACATGAGTTGAAGGAGACATCACCCCAAGCCTTTGAAATCTCAGGCCGGATTCCTCTTCTATCTTTATGTACAAATGCTGTGTTGATTTTTAAAGTCAGCATTTTAGTATCTCTGATGGCTTAGCAGATCAATAAAGTTAAAAAAAGATTTTTAATTAAAAAAAAAGTCAGTGCTTCTATAAACTGTGTTCTGAAAGGCTTTAGTGTTTCTTGTGAAGTGTATCACATTTAAAGTCAAAGTCAACAAAGACTTACTAAGTGACTATTTAATGCTGGGGATACAACCACAAGATAAAACATGTGATTTCCTTAAGCAGTTATGTTCTACCATGTTAGAACATGGATAGACAGACATGTCTACATATATACATGCATATAGAACATTTATTAATATTCTTGGCATTTCTATATGCCAAGCACTATGCTACACAAATACAAATATCAATTCCTCCCCTCAAAGAGCTTACTTTCTAATTAAGGAAAGAGGATACGTAAAGAGGTGGCAGAAAGCAGTGTATCCTAGTAGAGACACAGAAAGAAAAGTGGTATGGAAGCCTGGTACAAGGCCTCACCTCTAAGATTGGGGAGAGCTATGGTGGAGTCCAAGTTTCCAACGTGGTGAAGATGGCTGGGAAGTAGGGACATGGAGGGGAGATTTCAAGAAGTGGCATGGAGGACTGGTTCCTGGCAAAATAAAGTAAAAACCATGCCTATTAAAGGTCATTTCTGGATGGAGAGAGTACTAACAATTGTGAAAAATGAGGAAATCTTTTAGTAGGAGGTGACATTGAAATTGAATTTTGAAATTAAAATTGAAAATTCAAATATATGTAAATGCACAGCTAGCAAGATGGAATACCAAATTTGGGGACTGGTCGGCCAATTTGGCTGGAATTTGGAGTGCATGAATGGGCGTAATAAGAAATAAATGTGAAAAACTAGGTGGGGAACAGATTGTAGAGGTCTTTAATGGCAGATGGAGGAGATTTTACTCTATCCTAGAAAAACTAGGGAATCATTAACAATTTTTTGAGTAGGAGAACAAGATATCTTAATACATGGACATTGAACTATTAACATTTGCTGAAGGTCTAGCAAGTTCTTTATCTGATTATATGATTATCAGATTTATATCTTTCCATCTTCTCCATAAGAATATAATGAAACACTTTATCAAATTTTTTCTAAAAGGTAAATAAACTACATTTGTTCCTCAATCTGCTGAAGGATGAAATCACACTAAGATGTATTATTAGCTGTTTTGCTTTTGAAGAGGAAGAGAGAAATAGACAGACATAGAAAGATACACAGAAACGGGCAGGAAGAAAGAGAGACAGACAGACAGAAAGACAGAGACAGAGACAGAGAGAGACAGAGTTAGTTAATGTCTAGCTCAGGAGTGGGGAACCTGTGGCCTTGAGGCCACATGTGGCCTTCTAGGTCCTTGAGTGCAGCCTTTTGACTGAGTCCAAGTTTTATAGAACAAATCCTTTTATTTATTCAATGACCTTGTCTAGGTAATTGAAGTTCCCCATCACTCACCTAGTCTGTCTCTGTTCCAAGCTTGTGATCTACTTTCCCAACTCTTCTATTACCTATTTCTGTGCAGGTGGTCTAAAGTATACTCCATTGAAAGAATCAATCTATTTCTCCCTCCAATGACATTGATCCAAATAATCTACACCTTGCTCCTCCTTTTTGATTTCTGACTTTTTTCATGGGAGTATTCCTTTTTCATGTAAAATGCTACCCAAATGCCTTTTACCTCTCTTGTCTCTTTGGAGTAATGTATAACCATCCCAAGGTATAATACAACAACGGATTTCATTCCACTGTCTCAGTGACATCTGTAAGGTGAAACTTTCCCTAATTATAGATGGTTTCTTTTCTTAGTGAAGTAGGTAGAGCCACAAAAAAGAGGTGCTATAAATATTTTTGTGTATATAAAATCTTGTCCTCTTTCTTTGATCTCTTTGGAGAATAAGCTCAGCAGTGTCATAGATAAGTCAAAGGCCATGAACTGTTTAGTAACATTTTTGTGTGTAATTCCAAATTGCTTTCCAAAATGGTTTTATGAATTCACAGCTCCACCAACAATGCATCAATGTGATTCTATTCCTATAGCCTCTCTAACATTTCTCATTTTAAAAAATCTTCTTTGGAAATTTAATGAGTATGAAAATTGCTTTAATTTAAATTCTTCTAATAATAATGGTATGCAACAGTTTTCTATATGCCTATTGAAAGCCTGGATTTCTTCCCATAAGAATTTCCTGTTCCTATCCTTCTCCTATTTTGTTCTTAGAACATTTATCAATTGGGGATTGACTCTTAATCTTACAGTTTGAGTAATTTCCTAATATATTTTAGAAATGAAACCTTAATCAGGGAAAGAGGCTGCAAATTTTTCCAAATAATTGCTTTTTATTTAATCTTGTGATTAATGGCTTTCTGCAAAAACTTTTAAATTTTATGCAATCAAAATAAGTCATTTTATTTTCTGTGATCTTCTCTATCTTTTATTTGGCCATGAACCCTTGCTTATTTGGAAATTACTTCTTTGTTTATGATTTGACCTTTTATATTTAGGTCATGTATCCACTCTGAGGGCCTACATCATACCAATCAGATTGATTGCATTGCTTATGAAGCTATAAATTCCGGAAGCAATTGGAATTACACACACACACACACACACACACACACACACACACACACACACACACACACAAATAAGATAATGGCTAGCAAATGGAGAATAGCTCAACAATTTAGGTATATGAATAGAATGGAATACTTTTACCTATAGGAATTGTAAAAAAAAAAAAAAGAGACACAGAAAAGGCACAGACAAAGAGACACAGAATATTTTGTATGAACTAATGCTAACATTAGTTCACATGCATGCAGAGGGAAGTGAGCAAAACCAAAAGAGCAATTTATAATATGACATTAATATTATAAAAAGTGAAACATTTTGAAGAGTTTTATAAACTGACAAAGTGAAAGTAGAAGAACAACAAGAAACATTTATATAATAACAACACTATAAAACCAAGCAACTTTGAAAACTACAAGAACTCTGATCAAAGCGACAATCAATCATTCAGGATGACCACTCAGGAAGCATGCATACACACCTTCTGACAGAGAGGTGATCAGCTCATGATGCAGAATGGTACTCTTTCTTAGATATAAGCAAAAGATACAGGGATATCTAAAACAACAAAAGATATAGAAAGACATATAAAAATACCTAAAACAAAAGATATGTATATATGTATATATATATAATTTATACGTAGGTAAATATAGATACATACACAATGTGTATGTAGGTATATATACACATACAATGTATGTATATGTGTGTGTGTGTGTGTGTGTGTGTGAGAGAGAGAGAGAGAAAGAGAGAGAGAGAGAGAGAGAGAGAGAGAGAGAGAGAGAGAGAGAGAGAGAAAGTATGTGTCAGGGAGGGAATTCACTTTCCTTGACTATGCATATTTACTAGAAGAAATTTGCTTTACTTTTTTTCCCCCAAAATGGGGTAAAAGTGGAAGAGAAAATAGTTTTCTATTACTTGAAAAATCAAATTTTATTAACATATGAGGCAATATCCCTTGCTGAAAGAAATGGAAGAGAGAGTTATATAGAGGGCTTATTATTAATAAGACAAACAAAACTTTGAAATAGCTATGATTGAATTGATAAAGAGTCATTTAGGGAAGAATGATGACTATGTGAGTGAAAAAAAAGAGGAATGATTGAAGAGATGCTGGAGAGTTGAAAATGACAAGATTTGGCAACTGATGGGATATGTGGGTTTGAAGATTCAAAGATTCTGAGAATAAAAACCTGCATTACTAGAAAGATGGTGGTACTCTTGACAGAAACAGGGAAGTTCAGAATGTGTTCAGTTTGGGCAAAAAGAAAATGAATTCTTTTGTTTAATTTATTTAATATATTTAGTTTTCAGCACTGATTTTCACAAGAGTTTGAATTACAAATTTTCTCCCCATTTCTACCCTCCCACCCACTCCAAGATGGCGTATATTATGGTTTCCCCATTCCCCAGTCAGCCCTCCCTTCTGTCACCCCACTCCCCTCCCATCCCCCTTTCCCTTCTTCTCTTGTAGGGCAAGATAAATTTCTATGCCTCATTCCCTGTGTATCTTATTTCCTAGTTGCATGCAAAAACCTTTTTTTTTGTTTGCTTTTGAACATCTGTTTTTTAAACTTTGATTTCCAAATTCTCTCCCCTCTTCCTTCCCACCCACCCTCCCTAAGAAGGCAAGCAATTCAACATAGGCCACATGCGTATCATTATGTAAAACCCTTCCACAATACTCATGTTGTAAAAGACTAACTATGTTTTGCTCCTTCCTAACTTATCCCCCTT
>JAQQSZ010010398.1:0-12524 GCA_028646595.1 Phalanger gymnotis
TTAGAAATAAGCTGTACTTGAAAGAGATTTGGAGATATATAAATGATCTTTTTTTCCCCCTGTTCTATTATAAGCAGAATTAAACTGCTTTTTTTTTTTTCCTTTTGGTATTAAGTGCAGAATAAAAACAATAAAATTAAAGACTTCCTGATTTTTTGGGTAGACCTTCTGTAGAAATCAAAGAATGAGAAGTTGTGGATAGTAATCAGTCTGTTGGTGGAACTTATGTCATACTAATGCCATCCCAATGTTATGTATAGATGAATGAGATATGGAACTTTCTAGTTGATTACCATGTAAATCACTTTTAATGTATGTAATAATTGTATTACTTCACATGTTCCTTCTTTTTCATCAGTGTTAATATAGTACTTTTAAAGTATTTTAATTTTAGTATATGTATATTAAGCTAATTCTCAGGATAAATCAATGTTTAAAATAAAATCTTGAACAGAGCTTCTTAACCTGGAGTCCATGAACTTTAAGAAATAAAAAATTAGTGACTATTTCAACGTAATTAGTTTTCTTTATAATCTTATGTATTTTATTTTGTGGATTTAAAAACTTTCGGAGAAGATGTCATAGATTAACCAGACTGAAATGGGTCCATAACACACAAAAAAGATTAAGAACTTCTGATACAGAATCAGCAGTCTTCTTTTAAGAATGCATAACAGGAAATAGATTTGGTCAGAATTGGCCTTTAGTTTAGATTTTAAATATTGTTTTGCAATAGACCGAAATTTTTTTCATTTTTTTTTTCTGTTTCTACTCAGTGCCAGCTATCACCTTCAAAGTCTGATAGGATTTCTTCAGTGAAAAAGAAAGCTAATACCTCAGCCTTTTCACAGCAGTCTATTATGTTCCAAAATCGGACAAATAACAGTTCAGGTTGGTAATAATAATATGGATGGGGAGAGGGGTAGGAGGTATTATTTGGAACCCTGCACCGAATTCAGGATTGGCTCTAGGCAGAATTTTGAAGAAGTCAAATTTACCTTAGTTTCCAGATCCTCTGTTGAAACCTATTATTACATCTTGCCATTCTCTCTGTTCTTTGTTCAATTTTTGCTTTGGGTGACTGTTAACTTTGGGAGTCTGCCTTGATTTTTTCCCCTTTCTTTCTAACCTTTTACATCCAGAGCAAAAGTTTAAAAGATCATTCCCCTTGGAGCCCTTTGCTGAGGTAGGTTCAGCTAGACTTTGATTTTATTAAGTTTTAAAGAAAATAGAGAGATAGGGAGGTATCTCATGGGTAGTTGTTCTTCACAAGTAAATAAGAAAAATAAAATGCTAATATTCTACCCCTGAAAAGTTGCTAACCCGTGACATTCATATGGATTCAACAGTAATTCTTAAGAGATATAATTGATGGGAATTCTATAAATTCAAAGTTTACAAAACAAACTAAAAGTGTGCTTTATTTTATTATATAGGTTAGGAAATCTGATACAAATAAATTGATTTCCTTTAAAAGGCATTTTTAAAGTTTTCAAGATTCAAGAAGATGTTAGTCTTTTGAAAATTATTTCTGGGTTACTGAGTTTTTTGTTGTTTTTATAATAATATGAAAGTTTTTTCTTAGTTGATAATTTTTTCTTAGCCACATCCCTTGAGGTCCCTCAAAAATTACCACAAGGTGATTTAATTGGTTTGAATAATATACCAAATTTAAGATATGCTTCAAGTGGTGCTGAAGAATTTAATAAAATTCCTAATGAAGTTCTGGAAGAATTTTACTTAACAGTTGGATCACCTGGTCTTTTGGCCAACGAAACAAAGATATCACCATTACCTCAGCAAGCTACTCCTCCTACTATACAAGATAGACGGAGCTGCGTGTTTCGAAATTCAGTCATCCAACAACCTTTGCTTCCCAAATCGAGTCTTAAAACTAAAAAGAGGTAACCTTTTTACATTTCTCAAATAATAGCGTTTTCATTTTCACATTTTGTCTTTAATAATAAGAGATTTTGAGGAAAATAATACTTCTGTATTACCATGGCACTTAAAGTTGTGCAGTAGGAAGAAAGAATGACACCTTGGAATGAAAGTAAACTGGAGCTTAAAGTTGTGGTACAAAAGAAAAGAACTATGGCGTTTTGTCTGTATGTGTTTTGCAAAAGCTTGAAAATGTTTAAAAAAAAACTAATTTAAAATAAAGATTGGTAATTGGTAACTGAAGATAGTAATTGGATTATAGTGTAGTTGTAGAGAGAATAATTTCAGTGTTCAGAGAGGTACTGAAATGAAATTTATGATATTACCTAAAATTCTTATCTTTGCTTTTGAATATTTATATAGACACCTATTTCACAAGTTACACATGCACACATATATACATTTTATTTTTTGTAATCTATAGCTTAAACTGTGAAGATATAACAGTTTGGTCTGCTGTGAAGAAAGCAGAAAAAGATGTTAAAGAGTCAGAAAGACAACAAAAGAGGAAACAATCAGAATCTTCTGAGCAAATAGCACGAGATCCAAAACAGAAAATTCAACAAAAAACTGAAATAAGTTTTTCGACATTACTTTTAGAAACAGCAAAAAGGAATTGTAGAAACAGGTGAGTTAATGATTATGATTTGCAATGAACAATAAATATATTTTATTTAACATTCTACAACAAGTATTGGAAATTTACTATTTCCATCTAAAATTGCCATATAATCCAGCTTGTTTGAGGGAAACATTGATTCGGTATTAAAATACAATGTAAATTTTGCTGTGGGGACATGATTTCTTTTTATTCAGAAGTCAGGAAAATTTATTTATTAAGGAAATTTAAGTATTAGAGGTATTAGGTGATTTTTCTGCCTTCAAGTAACTTACAGTCCTTTAGGGGTAGTAAGATGTAAATATGTAGAACCAAGAGAACATTATTTACAGTAACAGAAATGTTGTTTTAAGAAAAACTTTGAGCGATTAAGTCATTTTAATTATTATAAATACCCAAATTAACTACAAAGGACATATGAAGGAAGAAACTATCTGCATGCAGAGAAAGAACTGACAAATAGAAATATGTATAGAATTATTTTACATATATATGTCTCACATATTTGTGTCTAATAGTAAGCATGTCTAGGGAGGCAAGGGAAGGGGAGGAAAAAATTTACATTATAACTTTTATATATTTTAAAGGAATAGCAAGCTGTACATAATAGATTTGCAGTTTCATGTCATTTTTTTGTACTAGGTTTTGGGAATGGATGTTTTATTCCATAAATTAAAACTGAATAAAAATTTTAAAAAATTGTACAATACCACTTAGAACATAGGAAATACCTAAGAAAATTTCCACAGTCACTTGAAGGGTAATTTCTAGTTTATGGAGGGGAAAGATCATTGAAGGTTTTGTGGAAGTGGTGGCATTTGAGTTGGACCTTGAAGATTGGTAGGGTACCATAAAGGCAGAGATGAGGGATATCTTTTGTAAATCTCTTAAACTACAGGAGGAAAAGTCTCTTTTTGACTACCCATTGAACACTAGAGTCTGAAGGTGAGATGTGGAGATAAAACCAAGTTCAGTTTCCTATCACAGGCATGAAATTTCCCCTCTTACCAGCTAATCTTTCAGTTTCATTGTTATACTTTTCTGTGAAAAAAAAAAACCCTTCTAGTTTTCAGACTCTTTATGACCTTACCTAATGCTACCTGTCCAACTTTTTATTTTCCTCTGTACCATAACACTAAATCTTTTCCAGTTAAACTATTTTGCTGTGTGAATTTCTTGACTTTTGCTCATATGGTTGTCTTTTTATTTCCTTGTTCCTTTGCCATGTATTGGGGCATTGCATCAAGGCCAGGCTCTTCTCTGTCCCTGTTTGGCTTTGCTTTTGTATGGGTTGATAGGCTCTGCTTGATCTCAGCCTGAGTCATCTGGGTATTGGAGCTTACCTTTGTGTATCTTTGCTGAATACTGGTAGTTTTTATTCCATGCTGGGTCTTCAGAATTTCCTGTGACATCTGAGGACAGAATGCTATGTATCTCCGAGCTTCTGGGCTTGGGATAGCCCAGACTAATTACTGGCTCTACTGGTCACTTTGAGTGGCCATTTTGTGGATTTCCAATGCCCTTAGGCCTTTCTCATGAAAGCACTTGTTCTTTATATTTTTAAAATGAAAATTTTTTTGTTCTTTTAAGCATTTAACTTCTCTCCATCTTTGCCCTCGTATAAGGACAGGGAAAAGAAACAAAACTTTTGTAATCAGTATTCATTGTAAAGCCAAAGAAATTCCTGCATTACTAGTGTCCATAGATGTATATCTCAATCTGCAACTTGAGTTCATTGTTTTTTTGTTAGGAGGTGGGTAGCATTTTTCATCATTGTTCCACTGTAATTGTGGTTGATCATTAAATTGATCTGAAGTTCTTGAGTCTTTAAAGGGTGTTTGTCATTACAGTGTTACTGTTACATAAATCATTCTCCTGGTTGTGCTCACTTCACTCTGCATCAGTTCATGTAAGTCCTTCCAAGTTAACATTCCCCTTCCTCATTTCTTGTGGCATAGTAGTGTTGCATTCATATACATAATTTGTTTAGCCATTCTCTAGTTGATGACTATCGTAATTTCTGTTTCTTTGCCACTACAAAAAACTGCTGTAAATATTTAGTATGAGTCCTTTTACTTTTAATATGTAACATAAAGGATAGAATGCTGGACTTAAGTCAGGAAAACCTAGATTGAAAATTTAAATCATACCTTAGATACTTATTAGCTATGTCATCCTGGGCAAGTCACTTAATCTTTTCAGGAATCAGTTTCTTCATCTGTAAAATGGAGTTAATTATAGCACCTACTTCATAGGTAGTTATGAGGCTTAAATGAGATGCTATGCAAATTGCTATCTAAAATCCTAGTTGTCACTTAGGATACAGAGAATAAAACCCAATTGGTAAGGAGCTTTCACAACAGGTATTTTCTTCTATTTATATCTATATATTCATAAGTAAATATAAAATATAAAAAGAATATGTACAAATAAATACTAAATAATTAAATGCAAGATAGTTTGGAAGAAAGGCTCTAGTGGCTGAGGGGCATCAAAAAAGGCTTCATGCAGAAGGTTATGATAAGAGAGGCAGAACTAATGATGCAGTGCATTCCAGATAGTGGGGAAAGACAATACAAAGACACTTGGCTAAGAGATGGAGTGATATATGTGGGAAACAGAGAGAAAAGGCTTGTGTGATTGAACTTAAAGATGTGAGAGGGAGAATAAGATCTGGAGAAGCTGCAAAGATAGGTTCAAATTAGGTTATAAAAAGCTTTAAAAACTAAATGAGTTTATATTTGACCCTATGGACTAGTGGATCCTAACTTTTTTGTGTGTCTTGGACCCCTTTGGCAGTGTAGCGAAGCCTATAGAGCTCTTCTCCAAAATAGATATTTTAACTGGATGAACTAAAATATATGAGATTACCAAAAAAATAGTTATCGAAATACAGTTATCAAAACATCTTTAAAATAAGTTCATGGATCTTAAGTTAACCCTTGTATAAATGAGGACCCATAGAATTGTGTGAGTTGGGGTGGCGTGGTTAGATTTGTGCTCGTGGAAAATCACTTTGGCCGCAGTGTGTCAGATAGTGAAGTGAAGAGAAACAAGGTCGGGAGACTAGAAGCCAGTCTGAATTAAGATGGATGTTTTTTGAGTAGAGAGAAAGGGGTGGGTGGGTGTTGTTGTAACAGCAATGTTACTTGCAGCTACTGTGGCTGTGTAAGGTCAATAATACCAGCATACAGGAGGGCAGCTAGCACAGGTTCTTTGATGTGCTTTTCTAAGAAAAGCAACTTTAAGGGGTTTACAATCTCACTTTAATTGAACATACATATAACATTCACTTAGTTCAGGGGAAAAAGTCAGCACTCTTAACTTCAGAGAAAACAAACAGAAATTGGAATTAGAAATTAGGTAAACAGAGCAAAATAACAGAAATCAGCAAGATAGGCTTCTAGCTGTCTGTCCAAGACATTACATACATAGTTACCAGAGAGAGAAGTACCAACATATGGGTTTTTCAAAGCTGGGGCCTCCAATAACTACCCAGAGTCTCCTCTGGTCAAATCATATGACACTTCCAGTGAGTGAGCCCTCAAAGCAAAACCTCTCTTCCCACAGTTCTGAGAGTTCTAGCTTAAAGGGCCCAAGGGCTTCATACCTCTCCTAATTAGCAAAAGAGTGTGTTCCTTCCTACAAAGGCATGACTCAGTTAAAGGTACTTGATTGCCTTAGTGCTGAGAAGCACTCCAAAAGAAAAAACAGTAAGTCCCACTTTGCCTGCTCTTACAGTTGTATATAAGAAATATTGTTTAGGTAAAAGCAAGATTTGATTAACTAATTGAACATATGGGGTGAGGGAAAGTGGAGCGTGCAGGATAAAGCCTACGTTATGAGCCTTAGTAGTTGGCACGATGATAGTGCCTTTGACAGAAGAGGTGTGGGTTTGGGGCAGAAAGATAATACAGTATTAGATTTAAATGTTGAGTCTGAATTGTCTCTGACTCATCCACTTTGAAATGTTCAGTAGGCAACTCATGCTGCAAGACTGCAGCTCAGAGAGACTGGGGTTAAATGTAGAAATCTGTGATTCATAGGCATGGAGGTGAGTATTAAACATAAAAACTTATGAGGTTATTGAGAGAGAAAAGGGAAGTCCTAGGACAGAACCTTGTGGAATACTCATAGGTATGATACGGATGATGAACCTGCAAAGGAGAAGGGATAGTTAGAAAGCTAGAAGAACCAATAGAGATTAGTGGGACAAAAACCAAGAGAGGTGAGAGTGTCTTGGTATAGAAAGCTTGGTTAGCAGTGTCAAATGCTGCATATAGTGTCAAGTTGGATAAAAACAGAGAAAAGACTATTAGATTTAGCAATTAAAAGATCATTGTTACCTTGGGAGAGAGCAAGTGATGAGGTCAGAAGTCTAGTTGCAAAGTGTTGAGAAAGTAAGGGAGAGAGGTAGAAGCCAATTGTGTAGAGGGCTTTTTTAAGAAGTAGTTTGGCTGAGGAAAGAAGTAGAGAGATATTATGGTAGCTTGATAAGATGGTAGGATATATGAAGGTTTTTTTAAGAAAGGGAAAGACTTGCCTATATATTAAGGTAGGGAAGAAGTTGAAGATTATGATTATGATTAATTATGATTAACACACGTGAAGAGAAGTTGACCTTGGGAAGGAGAAGGGCTATCTTGTTATATTGGAGGAAGGAAGATGCAAATGAATGGAAGAAACTTTGAATGGACTTGGGTTTTCGCAGTAAAGTAAGAAGTGAAGTCCTCAACTGAGATGGGGAAGAGAAGGTGGGGGAGATGTGAGAAACTTGAGGGGGGTTGGAAGCAATGGTGAGATGGGGGGATCAATTTAGGAGTACTTAAAAGGGCCCAGTTGATGTTGTATAATATGAATTTATAATATGTCCAGTCAGCATAGATGTGAGATTTCTCCAATTAAATAGATCACAGTTACATGCTTTTTCTATAAAGAAGCATATGTCTGCTTAGCAAAATTAAATACTTTGGTGCTTAAATATCTAATTCTACAGATGGTTATTTTGATTTACATAAAGCTGTAAATTGAAAAAGTAAAAGAACTTTTATTTTGGTCTGTGAAATAAAGCCCAAAATTTGTTTTCACAATTTCTGATTGTTTAAACTTGGATTAGGCTTTTTGCATTTTATAGAGGAAATATGGGTTTATACTTTAAATGAATAGTATAAACATTTCAGGAGAAACTTTGCACTTGCCTAAGAGAACAAGATTCCAGTATTCAATTCAGCAAGTATTTTTTGAGTACCTATGTTTTTTTTAGGTCTTATGGAGACTACAAAAGATGGATGACATGGTCAGTGTTTCCCTACCTTCTCAGTGGTTAATAATCATGTTGGGCAGACAAGACTTGAAACATATGTAGAAATATAAAATAGTATGCAATAAGGTACTAAAATGAATTTATTTAACATTAAATTTATACTTAGCTATAAGGCCCCACACATCACTAGGATACTACACTAGTGACCTCCTTCCTTCCTTGAAACGTTAATAACTTAACTGCTCTTTAGATCAGCAGTTCTAAATCTACCGAGTTATACTGTTGTCTAGCCCATGTCTTTCCATCTTGTCCACAAGAAACTTTAGCAATACTGCAACAAAATATAGCTATAATTCCTTTGATTGATCAGTTTAATAACAGACAGAAATAATCTGGCATATTCTTGATAAAGCCATGTTTATTCTTTGCAATCACTGCTTCCTCTTGTAGATATTCATTAACCCTTTAGCAACATATTCTAGAATTTTGCTAGGATTAAAAGTTAAATTCACTGGCCTATCGTTGAAAATTCTCTTTGATTTTTTGGAAATTGGGACATTAATTTTCTTTTTATAATCCTGTAGTTTTTATCTAATTCTCCATTGTCTTTTAGTGATCCCTGGCAGTGCCATTTATTTCAGTATTCAAAGATGTAGTTCCTCTGAGTCTTCTGATTTGAGTTCAAGAAGCAGCTAGGCTTTTTCTTCCTATTTGCCTAGCTATCTTACATACAAACGCCATGATAAAGATGCCATTTTTTTTTCTTTCTGCCATCTTCTCTGACTATGGGTGCCTGTTCTCCATTTCACCTATTAAAATCATATTTATTCTATCCCATGCCATCCCAATCATGCTTGAACACAGCTCAAGCCTCATATCCTCAATAAAACTGACTATTCCAGGCCTAAGGTCATAGGACTTTTTTGCCTCAATTCAGCGATTCAGTGAAACAGCCTCATTTTATAGACAAGACCATTGAGTTCCTGAGGTGTTAAATGAATTAGTGCAGGTAAAGCAACTAATAAGTGTCTGAGGCAGGATAAAAACCCAGGTCTCCTGATCCTAAATGTAGTTTTCCTTTCACTTGGACCGTGCCTTTTTTCAATTGGAATCATTTCCTTCTCACCACAGTATTTCCTCTTTGGGTCTTCTTCATTTTGTTCTTGAGAACTTCCATTATTAAATTTTGGGTCATGAAATCTCATCTTTTTCTTAATCCTTTGAAATTTGTGCCCTGAAAATCTAGAGTTCATGTCTAGTTGTGCCCAGCTTTCCTGAAACATCTATTAAGAAGGAGAGGTTACTTCCCATCCAAGGTTTCCTAGCAAAACGATTTTTCATTGTTGATGAGAATCAGATCTATAGTAGAATTTCGTTTTGTTTGGTAGCTCCATCTTTCAGAGGATAAAAATATCATTAAAATGCAGCAAGAAATTATTAGCACCTCTTCTTTTGACAGAGGGCTCCCAATTTTCCGAGTATTTGAATATAATTAATATCATTCCTTCCACTATGGGTCAGGTGGAGGGAGAGGAATGCGTAAAAACATAACTAAATGTGTAGTAACTTGCCTCTAGTCTCTTTTTCTTCCCATATTCCATACAGCCACCAGTTGTTATTCTTAAAGTACAGGTGTGACCGTGTCATTTTTCTGTTTAAGAAGCTTCAATGGGTTCCCTGTTGTACATCTTTGGTATTTAAAAATCTTCATAATTTGGCTCTAGACCATTTTTCGAAATCAGTTTCATATTATTCTACTTCATATACTCTATATTTCAGCTGAACTTCCCTACTTGCTTACACTTCATGCTGTATTTCATTACACACCTCCACGCCTTTGTACAAGCTGTCCTATGTCTGGAATGCCTTCCCTCTTCACTCTTTCCTCTTGGAATTCATATCTCTCTTCAAAGCTCAACTTAAGTGCCACCGCCTTTTCAGATTACTCCCTTACTTGTTATTGCTAATTATGATTCAGAATATTATATAAGCTCTTAAGAGATGTTAAAAATGCTTTCTGAGACCTGAAGAAGAGAAGAATATTTTTGACTAGGGAGGATGTGGTGATGGGGAGGATCAGGAAAGCATCAAGTGAGAGGTGCTTTTTGTTCTGGCTCTAAAAAGATGGGTAAATTTTGTGCTCTGAACATATAGTCCTTCTGAAACATTTTAGTGTTCTTTTTTTTGTGTCTTTAAACTGTTGTAATATGACACAGTATTCCTTGTTAGTTCTGTTCTTAGGCATGTGTCATCGCCACAGATCCATTCTCCTTCTCACCTTCCAAATGACTTAGAATCATCAAATGATGAATTTATAATCGATGAATCAGATTGCTCATTCTCTCAAGACTGGATTTTAATACCTAACAAGAAGAGCAAGTCTGTGAAACAGAGCAAGACAGCCCCAGTGGAGAACTCCCGAGACCCAGAAAGAAAAAAGTCAAGGATAGAGCAACAGAAAGGAGAAAAATGCAACCCTGCCAGTGATAAACACTCTGATACAAAGAATGGAATTTTAGATATTATTAGTGGAGAGAAGACGTCAAAATCCATAAAACATAAAACTCGAGCAGTAGAGAAATCACAATCCTCTAAAAGAAAAAAATTAGACAATTTATCTGGTGAAGTGGGAAATGCTTCTAAATCCAGAAGACATAGAATATATTCTGAGGAGGCAGAACAATTTTTGGAAAATAACAGGGCTGTTGTGCAAGACCAGAGTGAACAATGTGAGACCCAAATAGATAATAGACAATCTGATGAAGGTCTAGTTAATTTTCCCGAAGAAAACCCAGATAGTTTCCACAGTGAGCAAAATATTGCCGAAGTAGATGCTGCCTTGAGAACTACTAAATCTAAAACTAACTTAGTGGAGAAATCACAAACTACAGAAAGAAGAAAGGTGAGGAAACGCCAGACTAGAGAATACAAGTGCAAAGTAGGTGTGAAGCAGTGTGGCATAGAGAAGACTAAGAAGAAAAGATTTAATGTGTCACAAACTAGTGAAGATGAGCTACAAAGGGAGTCTGACAGAAGTTTGGGACAATGGGAAGAGCGAGCAGAATCTTGTCATTCTACAGAGCAAACACTATTTGCTGCTGGTAAGTGTTTGCACATGGTCACATGGTAGGGAAAAGACAAAGATGAAAGTATAACCACACTTTGCCCAACAGGAACTGAATTGGAGAAGTAACCGATAAAGCATTTTCAGCATGAGTGAGAGGCATCATAGTACAGTGGAAAGGCAATAAATTGGGCGTCAGAGGGCTTGTGTTAAAATCCTGGCTCTGCCACTTAATACTTATTTAATCTTGGCTAAAAGTCACTTAACCTCCCTCGACCTCCTGATGGCTCTTTTGGTTGAAAGTTTTCAGCTTTATAATACATTCTTCTTTATGCATTCTATAATACAGCTGAGCTGGCCTTCTTGCTGTTGTTCATATAGGACATTCTTATCTCCCATCAACTTGCCTTTCTACTGGTTTTACATCTTTCCTGGGATGCGTTTCTTCATTGGCTTCATCTATCAGAATCCCAAGTTATTTTCAAAACTTAGCTATTATTATAGTATGTGAAGGCTTTCCTATGGGCCCCTTCTCCAGCTGGTGTTTTTAGTGTCCTCCGCCTCTCTCCATCATACATTTATTTCATGTGTTTTTTTGTACGTGCTTATTTGTATCTGTTTTCTTCACTAATAGCGTATAAACTTCTAGAGGGCAGGAACTGTTTCCTTTTTTGTTTTTATTTCCCTACTACTTAGCTCAGTGCCTTGCAAATGATATATATTTCCTGTTGTTTCTTGTTTAATTGATTTGGCATTGATAGAAGCACAATTATTTTGCCTCTGTCACTTGTTATGTGATCTTGGGCAAGTTTCTTAACATCTTCACCTCAGTTTTCTCATCCATAAAATTACAAATTTGAGCTAGATTGCCAGCTTTTGTGATATAATGATCTTTCAGAAGACTGGAAAATTCCCTTTGCCTTTCCATACATTGGCACTGAAATTCTTATTTGCCTTTCGTTGCTTCTAGTCTTAGTGTAGTAATTTGAATGGTTAATTAGTTCACTAATTTTCCATGTCTGTTAATAGTTTTAGGCCTTCCTTCTCTATCATCCCTACTTTTATCTATGTCAGTTCTATTTGGGCCATGTTTATCATGTTTCTGTCAAGGTTCTAAGGCAGACAATTGTGATCCTTAGCTATTGTTTCAATCCTGGTTCAACCCTTCTTCATGTTTCTGGCTATGTAAATGTCACATGTGTCTACTCTATTCTTTTTATTCATGTCTATCTCAGGTCTGATCCTATTGTCTTGTCCTTAAGCCATCTGTAATTATAATTGGTCCCTGAAGTAACATCCTTAGCTTTCTTTTACATCATAGATAACATTCCTTTCTACATTATTGTCTGAATGAGTCTGTGGGGGCACCAATTTTTTTCAGTTAGTAAACATTTATTAAGCACCCACTATATGTGCCAGGTGTTGTGCTAAGTGCTGGGGATATGTAAAGAGGCAAAAAAATAGTCCCTGCTCTCAAGGAACTCACAGTCTTATGATCATACAATAAGTATGACCAAGTATCTGAATCCAAGACTTGAAACTACATCTTTTCACTTGAAATCCAGTATTTCTATTTTCTTTTTTTTTTTTCAAGTCAAGACCCTGTCTTTTTTTTTCCTTTATTTCTTTTTTTTTTA
>JAQQSZ010010399.1:0-12524 GCA_028646595.1 Phalanger gymnotis
CTCTGTGGGTGGAGAATGTTGCTGGGTGATAGCAGTTTTGGTGGATAAGTTCAGCTGACTCCTTAAAAAGGATTCAGAATCATTATCACCATCAGTGGCAGACATTAGGCCAGCGCACACTAGTGTTAATACAGGTTCGGGCACTTTTGCCAGGCATGTAAAACCAAGACCTGTGTGAAGAAGACCTGACTCAGACCTCCTGGTACAGAAAGGATTCCAGAGTGGCGCACCCTTGGCTCGTCAGGCCTTCCTCATTTTATGGTCATGTCAGCCTTATTTCTACCCAGGGTCCTCAGTTTCTCTGTTCCTTAGTGGCATTCCCAGGCTGAACTTCTGTGGCCTATTGCACTAGGCCTCCAACAATTTTTTTCATCAGGAATGAATCTATAACAGCTCTACAGCTCAAATACAGAATTGCCCATCTCTTCTCCCATGACCACAGATTGATAGAAGAACCTAGTTCAGCGTCATTACTCAATGAGGGGAGTATCCAATGCTGACTCTTATAAAAGGGCTAGAAGGCCACCTCATTCCCTTAAAATAAGGCAAGGGTCTTCCACCCCTCTGAATATTCTGGTATTCTTCCATCAACCTACTGAATTAGACCAAACAAATTGGTTAACCAACTAACAGAATTACTCATTCTGCCATGGCTGCTTCTTTTCCTGGTCACCAAGGTCCCGCCGGAGCAGATGTTCTCTAATAATGGTGAACCATGACCACAGGAGTAACAACCATACTTGTTTTATCTTGGGGAGCTTCCTTTGCTGAGTGCCTAGCACATCTAGGGTTCCATTCAGAGAGCATTTTTCATAACCTCTCATCCAATGAGAGTGAAACTGCTTTGTCCCAAGAAGTATAAATGGGTAATAGAACTAAGCCTGCAAATAGTGAGACCCGTTTTGTACTCTGTTCCTATTGGTAATTGAATGCTGTTTTGTTGTTTCATTTTTGTTTTTTCAATATGGGATTTGAGTGTTGCTAGCACTTATTGGTAAAGCATAAATTTTCAACTGGAAATTTTTTATTTATGTCCTATTGGCATACTTGGAAATGAAAAGCAAATAACCAACCCCTCATTTTAACTAGTTAATTTACAATTTAATGTGGGGCAAAAAGGTGTTTTTGGAAAGGGTCCATAAAAATAAACTCAGTTTAAATACCTGCTTTTTAAGCACGATGGGTAATTTTCATAAGGACTAGTATTTGGAAAGAAAGAAGAGACAGGTTACATTTTAATGTTGCTAAGTCTATGGGTCATAAACTTGTCTTAAGAAATGAGTACAAATATTTACTAGTCTCCAGACTTTTTTCTAGCACACAGACAGGAGAATGAAGGTTGCTCGTATGATTTTTCCATTTGCTCTGCATTGATTATTACTTTTCCTAAGCAAGGGGCTGTTCACAAGGCTATCTTAACGAACATAACCACACCAGTCACATCTAAGCTAGCACGCAATTAGAGCTGTATATTTGACAGGAGTTTTTAAACATTGTTTTGTGTCCAAAAGGATAGCTTCTAGTCCTTATAAATCAGAAAGTCATGTGTTCAGGCTGATGATTCAGAAGAATTTTAAGTCATGATCTTGAGTAGTTTGAAGAAATGAGCATACTAGTGCAAGCCCCCTAATTCAAGTGACATATTGCCTTGGTATTTTAAAATATCTAACCTTCCCTTTGATTTGGGTGCTCAGGAATTTTTTAGTAAACTGATGATGGACATGGTTGTCTCAACCAAAGGGAAGCTTATAAACCTGCCCTGAAAATAGAAACCCCTTTTTTTGGGATATGATGGTTAAGTTTTTTAGGTAAAGAAAATGAAATTAAAAACTATCCATGAGATTTAAATTATCTTTGAATTATCCTTGTTGGTTTTCCAGAAAATTATTTTATTATATTATTAGCCCTGGAGTCCTTGTCTTAACTACAAAGAAAATACCAATGAAGTAGTGGTGAAATTTAGTGTTTTATATTTTAAGCCCATTTTGAATGGAGTTTTAATGGTTAGTTCCATTTTGACAAGATTTTGAATTAAAATATTCTTTTCTCTTTGGATTATTGCCAAGAATTTAACATTTTCTTACTGTAGTATCTTCAATGGATGAATGAAAACTTTCTGATAGGAGTAGCTCCACCTTGCCCCCGGAGTGCCAAAACCAAGCACTTGTATTTCTACCCTATGATGCTCTTCCATAAGAGAGATCATAATCTCTATGTTAAATTAAAATATCTATCTACCTATGTCTCTTGATTTTCATGAGCTATCCCTTGTCCCCAGGAAATATATCTGGATTAGAGGGCATTTTTGAGACTGATCAAAGCTTTCAGCAGTATGGTCACTTTTTTAGTTTGTTTTTCATAATAAACTACATAATCTTGGGTCTTTCTGAATTCTGAGGAAAGAGACAGTTACCTTGTTGATAGGAGATAATTTATTTTTTGTAAAGAAATATACTCATTTCTTTCCCACAAATTAAAAAATCCATTAAATCAGAGCTGTCAAACGCATGGCCAACAACACTTACAAGTGCTGTCCGAACCATGTAATTGGGAAGTATTTAACAAAATAAGTAAAAAAAAATACAATAAAACATAGATAATATCACCTTTTAAAACAAAGTCAATTTGCAGCCCACAGGCATCCTCCTATATGTATTAGTAGCCCCTATTTCTATTTGAGTTTGATGCCTCTGCTTTAAATGTTCCCATGAAGTAGAAGGCCAGGCTAGATGGGGGAGAAAAATGTGAACATTAATATAAAAGACCCATCCCTGAATGTTTGCCATGGTAGCACTATTGTTAGGTGGGACTGTTCTACTAAGTGAAGTCACTGGCTAACTTAGGCCAAGGTGCTGAGTACGTCAAGACCCTCGATTCCTTCTCCCCTACCCTTGAATCACTTTTGCATTCAGAATATTATTTAGAAACATTGTAAATAAAAGAGTAGGTTATATAGAGAAATGACACTTGAAGTTTTACTTTAAAGAATATATATCTACATATATATTTAGTTACATAAACTAGCAAGAATTCTACACCTTGCGGATTGTTTTATACCACAGATTATTTTTATAATGTCTAATGTGTTTAAACAAGAATGATTTTGTAATCAGATCAGCTGAAAAATTTACCTTTCAAAGTGTGCACTAAAGAAAATCAAAGGTTCAGAACTTTAAAAACAAACCTAGCATTACACTCTTTGGGACTGCAGTCTGTTTTAATATGGTTTTATTTGGCCATGCCCAACCCCATAGAAAACTCTTGTGTTCCATATAACATAGAAACTTGTGGCTTAAAAATATGTACAGGAGATAATGGAGAAGGGTGGACGAAGATAACTAAAATTCTTAGTAGCTACAAAGAGCAAAATGAAATTAAGATTTTTCAGTTTGAGACCAAATATTTTAATTAGGGACTGAATTGTTCTATTGGGCTATGTGCATTGATCAGAGTTGCTGGAAAATTACAAATTCTGACAGTGATCTCAGTTGTATCCGCTACTCGGATGTAACGGTAAAGAGGTTTAGCCAATGGAACTTGTTGCCCCTAGAAGAACACAGGAGCATTATAGGGTGGAGACTTTGGAAGACTTGGAGATTTATCCACTTTCTGAAAAGCTTACTTTCACTGCCATATTAAAGGGAAGCTTTTAGTTTGGGTTTGAGTTTTTGTGATGAGTGGAAGGGTTGATGTGTATGCTTTTGGGGTTAGAGTAGGGAACGGCTTGGGAGGGGAGGGAGGTGTCCAATATTAAAACCAATATGGAGATAACTTTCCTTTTTATTTTAATTGCAAGTTCTGGATCTTTTCTAGAACCTGTGCTTCTCTGTGCTCCGGAGTGGAAAGTGTCCTGGTTTGGGCCAAGGTTACATATACTCTGAGAGGGTTTTCCTGGGGTCCCTCGGGTTCTCAAGTACACATGGCAAGTGCATCATCTTAGGTGGGACTTGCTTATCTAAAAATTCTTGTTCTAGATAAAGCTGTACACAGTTAGCTAGAGAAAATATTTAGATTCAATCTATTGAGTAAATATTTTGTAAAAACAACCTGCTGTTTTTCCCCCTACATGTTTCCGCAGTAAAATAACAATTTTGTGACATCTAGCAACTTGCCCTAGAATGTAATTCTGTGTGCCTTTGTTTTCCTCCCATGTAAAAGCAACTGCTGTAAGCTTTTCCTACCTGTCTTTTCAGATTCAAAATTCGATCTCGCCCTCATTTTCCCCGTGTTGTTTCTGGGTACAGTCTGTGATCCAGGTATTTTAAGAACCAATTACCTCAAACTTTATGTTAACAGTGTTGCTCTCTGGATTCTCCTTGATACCACAAAATTGTAACATACACACAAAGGAACCATGATGTATTTGGGTGTTTGGGAATTTTTGAGTGGAGTTCTTTGGTTTTGTTTTTTTTTCTCCCTACCCCAAGGAAAATGATTCCCAAGGACTGAGGAGGGGGAAAAAGCTTTCCAATATTGAAATCAGAAGGGCTTTTGGGCTAGACCAATAATAACAATGGTGGGTGCTTCAAGAGAGTTAACTAAAGTGCTTCCTGTTACTCTGCTAATTCTGTTTTCAGTATTCTAAGGCCTGAATAGGTAAAATGGTTAAATTGGCTAGGTTTGTATATAAATTATTATTTCCAAAGCTAAGAGCTTTGTAGCAAGTTTTCAGTGATTAAAGCTCAAGTGTAGAACATTCCTTTAAAAGGTTGGGTCAAAAGCTCACCATGTACATATATATACCACAGTGCATTTTGGAAAGAAGTTTGTAGCATTCGTCTCTGTGAAATGAAGCCTTGTGAGTTATGGTTGTTTTGTCATTTGATTTTATTTTTAACCAACACAGTGAATTTACATCAATATCTGAATTCCAGACTCAGGGGTAACAGTCAGACCCCAAATTCCAAAGTGGTAACTCAGTAAGTAACAGAGAGCTACCTGGCTATGTTGTTGAAGATCCCTTAGAGCAGTGAGACCCTGATCTCAGTGTTGCCTGGGCAAAACTAGTGTGGTGTAAAGGGTGTGGGGAATCCTGACTGGGCCCCAGAACACTGATGAACCCACCTTTTATTGAACTATACAGGTGACTGTTTCTTGTTAGGGCTTTGCTCCTAATGGGCTGTCCAGAGGGCACTGCCACCAAGTGTAAAGACATTTTCAGCCAAACAGTTTCTCCATAAAGAAATACTTTCTCAATCTAAATATGACCAATTTGAAGTGGGGAGTAATTCGGGCGGGGTGGGAGACATATCCATTTTTATTTTTAAAACATCAGTGTTCAAGTTAGTGTCAAGGGTTAAGTGTATACTAATGAGAGTTACAGGGATTCTTCAATAAAACCCTTTTAAAAGTATTAAAACCTCCCAAGAAAGGAGGAGCTTTTTTTTTAAAATGCCAGTGGCTTTTTTTGTCTTATTTTCTGACATTGTGTAAAGATACAAAGAATGGTTCTTGGGAATTAAGGGCGGTGATGGCTGCAGGTTTAGTGATGTGCTCCTTATTTTAATTCTAAATGCCATGAATCCACACAGTGCCATTTTTCAACTGTCCCAAATATCTGCTTCTGAATTCTACATGATTTTAACAGTAGAGTCAAAGGCCTATTTCATCCTCCCTACACCAGTGAATATGTTTCACATTTGTCCTTAAGTTTGACTAATTTTATGCAGTACTGCCAAATTTACCCAAGTTTCATTTGATGTCAATTCTTGTGGAAAGAGCTCTCTACATGCAACATGAAACAGTTCAACAACACAGCATGGTACAAAGCTCACGAGATGGATTTTGGAACCAGCACGAAGAACTGACATACCTCTCTACGTTTGCCATTTTAAACAGTTACACATCGGTTTTCACCAGCTGTTTCTAAATTTGTGCATTATTTGAAACGAAAAGGAAAAAAAATCCTAAGACTTGTCTAGCTTAGTATGTGTATGTCAGTTTTAGCTAAGTCTTATTGGCTGTGTTCCTTAACTTGTATATAAAGAGTCTGTGTGTCAGAGTTCTGCAGTGACCTGCTTCTCCAGGATTCAGTTTGACAGATGCATAAGCTCTAAAGATATGATCGGTACATGATTCAAAACTGCATTTGAGTTCAGTAAAACTGAATTGAAGAAGCTCTTTCAAATGGGAAAACTAATCTAATAATGACTTCTGGTCCTTGGCTCCAATTCAATAAGTACTGTTTGTATACCAGGATATGTGAAATGTAAATGTTGTAGGTTATATTTCACTCGTAGCTTTGACAAAAATTTTGTAGACCAGAGATAGCTTGTACTACTGAGTTAACAAAAGTTATTCTAAAGTATCCTGTTAAAGAAAAGGAATATACAGAGTTAAGCTTGTTGCTGTTACCCCCTTTTGGATTGAAAAAGTGTGCTGATTTTTAAAAATATATATTATATATATACACACACACATATAAAATGGCCTAAAGCAGACATCCATGTATTGCAGTTGCAAATTGAAGAAATTTCAGAAAGGACATTGTATCATAGTTCCTACATTTGCAGTGGTTCTTTGTTCTCCTTTTTACTGTGGTAATTTTAGAAATGAGTATCAAGTTTGAAATGAGATCTGCCAAGTTGGGGCTTTGCTGCACTGGGTCCCTGAATAAACCAGTATGAATGTAGTCTTTGCCCTGTGTGAAGATGCAGCCATGCCCCAACAGAATAGGAGAAAAACCGTAGAAAGAGCGATTTCAAGTTTATCTTTTTTGTATATGAAAATAAACGGTAAATTAAAAAAAAACAGCAGTCTGTGTTCTTTGTTCATTAGAAGAAAGTGTAGACTTCCAAGCAGTGACCTCAGACATTGTAAAGGGAGGCGAGTGCACAGTGGGTGTTGGGGTCCGGCTGCCTCTGATCCTGAGATGTGTATCTTTCTGAGGTCTGCAAACTATGTGTTCTAAGGACTCCTTTAGTATAAGGCTTCTTGGAGGAGGAGGAGAGGCTTTTCCTGCATCCTGGAGGGAAGAACCTTGGCTCTGTAGGGGAGCAGACTCCAGGAGGCCCTTGCATGAGGGCCCTTTGCCTCCTAATATCTCTGTAGCCCTCTCTTTGGAACCCCCTGAGTTGGCCACACTTTCCTGGAGCAGGGCTTTATGCCAGCTCATTTCTAATAATAATGGGGGGAGAGGAAAGGGAATAAGTTCCTACTATGTGCTGAGTGCTTCACATAATAATAATAACATTTATTACGTTGCACTTGCCACGTGCCAGACATTGCTAGGTGCTTTACAATTAGCTCATTTGAGTCTCACAACAACCTGAGAGGTAGTTGCCGTTGCTCTCGCTGCTTTATGGTTGAGGAAACAGGCAAACAGAGGCTAGGTGACTTTCTGGCTAATAAAAGCTAGCATTTTACGCAGAGGCTTAAGGTTTGCCAGGTGCTTCACATGTATTATTTAATAAGATGTTCCCAATTCTGTGAGGTAGGCACTATTATGATTTCCATTTTATAGATGTGAAAACTGAGGCAGGAAGCTTCAGTGACTTGCCTAGGGTCACAAGCCAAGTGCCCAATACTCAGATATTCTTGACTCCCAAGCCCTATACTACCCACTGCCAACTGGCTGCCTCCTTTTTATTTAGTCTCAGTGGCTTCATAGAATTCCTTCTTTTAACAGCTTGGCATAGAAGTACAAATCTTAGCACTAAAGTCTATATGCTTACCTGTCAGTATGCCTTTTGGACCCTGAAAACTGAGGTGGAGGTGGGGGTGGAAGAGGAGTGCCAGGGATAGGCCACTCCTTGAGGCACAAGGTGTACGTAAAAGGGTACATGGATAGAGAGCTCTTTTAATACTACTTTTAATAAAAGGACATTTCTAATGCCAGAATATACCACCCCCTCCCATAGTAAAGAGCTAGTTGTGATAAGTGAGATTTCAGGTGTTTAAAGGCTCAGAACTTCTGATGGACAGCCTTGGTTTTCAGATCTGGTTTGGGGAGCACCAGTAACTCCAATAAGCTTTCACTAAATACCTCTGTACCAGGCACTGTCTAAACTTGGGAAACAAAGATAAAAATGAAATAATCCCTGTTCCCAAAGAGCTTACATTCTAGGGAGATAGACGTATATAAGCATGTAAAAAGTACACTGAATGCAAGGTAATGTGGGAGGGGAAGGCACCAGCAGTCAAGGTTTAATGTAGTACAAGGCTTTTTAAGCTGGGGTCTGTGAACTTAGAAAAAAATATTGTTAACATTCAGTATACATTTGATTTTGTTTATAATCCTATATATTTTATGCACTTAACACATTCTGAGCCCATACACCTCACCAGACTGCCAAAGGGGTCTGTCACATACAAAAAAGGGTTAAGAACCCCGATGGAGAAAGTGGTGCTTGACTCAAGTCTTGAAGGAAATTGGAAATTCCAAGAGACAGAGTTGGGAAGAAAGTACATTTCAGACAGAGGGGACAAACAGGAAAAAGGCAGAGATAGGAGATGGACTATTATGTGGGTTAGTATGGTGGATTTGTAGAATGTGCGGGGAGTCAAAGACTGGAAAGATAAAAAGGGGTCAGGTTGTGAAGAGATTTCTATCCTCAGTAGAGGAGTTTATCCTTAAGACAATGGGGAGCTCTGATGTTTATTGAATAAGTAGACAGGTGTGTGGATGATAGACAAGAGTGGAGAGAGACCAGGCAGGGAGACAGATGATGAAAGCAATGCAAGTGTCCAGGTAAGGGATAATGGCTATATGACTGGAGAGAAGGGTTGGACTGAGAGATGCAAAGGTAGGAATTGGGAAATCTGGCAACTGGTGTTTAGAAAGAGTGAGAGTGAGGAGTTGAACATTAGACTAGGGTTACTGATCTAGATGACTGGAAGAATGCCTTTGATGGGGTAGGAAAGGTCAGAAGAGGGGTAGGTTTGGTGGGAAGGATGAAATCTTTCAGATATGTTGAGTTTGAAGTGCCTACAGGACGTCCAGTGGTAAACGTCCAACAGGAAATTGGGGATGTAGGACCAGAACTCAGAGACTAGGGTTGGATACATTGACCTGGAAGTCATCTGCATAGCAATGATAACTCATGGAAGTTGGTGAGGGCACAAAGACCATAGAGAGAAGAAGAGCCCAGGAGAGAAACTTGGGAGGTACCCACATCCATTGGCATGTGGGTACTCATGATGTGATGAGTAAGCGGGCTGGTCCAGATCCAAGGTTGTGAATAGCTACATATTTCTTCACCATGCCATGGAATTTTAGAACTAGTAGACACCCCCTTAAAATTTGGAAAGCTAAGTTTGGAATTAAAGGAAATACCATTTTTATAGGAGTCAGTGGAATCTTAGAGCCCACATTCTCCCAGGACGTAATCAAAATAGTAAATATATGTAGGTTCAAAACAGGTGGGGTATGTTAATGGATGATTTATCTATAGCATATTAAGGGAAGGTTGGCATGTTGGAGTCCATTCCATTCCTCACCTCTGATAGAAATCAGTTAGATGACCGCAGTCCTTAGAATCAGGGAGAGCAAGGTTCAAATTCTACCTTAGACACTGGCTGTGAGACTCTGGGTGAGCAACTTAACCCCTTTCAAACTTCATTGCTTCATCTCTAAAACAAGAATAAGAAAACTTGCCTCAGGTTTGTTGTGAAAATCAAGTGAGATAACATGAAAGCAGTTTGCAAACTTTAAAGGGCTCTATAAATGCAAGCTATCTTCATCATCATCATCACTTTCAATTGACAGCTGAGGCTATTTCCATAGTCCAAGTGAAAGGTGATGAGGACTTGAAGAAGAGGCAAGTAGGGAATAGTGGATATATGTAAATTATTTTCTTTTCCTTTCTCACTTCTTTTTTTATTCTTCCATTATTCATCCTTCTCTGCCTATGCCTTGTTCCCATTGATGACCCCCATGGTGATTACCAGCTCCACTGATGAAATTTGGAACTCAGGAGGTTGCTTCCGTGTGCTCTAAAGTTGTGAGGGTCTTCTAAAGAACCGATGGAAATTGAATTTGCTGGAATTTTTTTGTCCTTGCCTATGCTGTGTATTTTCTCCAGGACAAGCATTGCTTTTCACAAAGTGGGTGCTTAATAAATTGGTTGTTAAATGAACCTTCTCAAGAGCAAGTAAAGTGACCAACTTTGTCCTCAGCCCTTCTTTGACTGGACATTTCTCGGTCCTTTGTGACCTTCCTAATCCTTGAAGGGAGGGTATCCTGTGCTCGAATACTCCCTGACATCATCTTGCTGCCAAGTCCCAAATTTAGTAAGGTTGTAGCTGAGATAGGAACAAAATAATTTCTGAAAAAGGTGGTTTCACAATCTTTGCTTCCCTCCTCAAAAGCCTGGCAAATCTGACACAGATCTCAAGAAGTTTTCTATAGGCTCTGTCATGGACCTTCTTCTACCTTGCTGATCTTTTCATCTCCCATGGGTTCAATTACTATCTATATGGAGATGACCTCCATATTTACATCACCAGATTAATCTCTCTCTGGAACTCCAGTCTTGTATTTCCAACCCTCCATTGGACAGCCCTACCTGGATGTGTCCCACAGGTATTTCAAATTCAACACATTGTGCAAAAATGGATCATTACATTTCCTTCCCACCCCCAAATTCATTCCTCCTACAGACTTGTTTCTGCTGAGGGTCTCACTATCCTGGTCACCCAGTTTTGCAGCTTTGGGGTCATCCTTGATTCTTTCCCTCTTTCTCACTTCCCATTTTTTGATCTTGCCAAGTCTTACTGATTCTACCCACACAGTATCTCTCGTATCCATCACTTTCTAGCCACCACTCTTATTCAGGCACTCATCTACCACTTGTCTGGCAGTAACCTCCTGATTGGTCTTTCTCCTAGCCAATCTAGTCTTCACATAGCTATCAATTGGTAGCATTAAAGCATAGATCTGTCCACATCACTATTGCACTTAAAAAATTTCAGTGGATTCCTATTGCTTCTAGGATAAAATAAAAAAAAATTAGCCTGATATTTAGAGTTGTCTAAAATGGAGGTGTCAAAACACATGGCCTGAAGGCCCAAGCAGCCCCACAACATTTGGGAATGAGGCCAAAATCAAATTAAGATGTAACTGGGAAATATTTAACAAATCAAGGTGCAATAAAACATAGATAACATTACATTTTAAAATTAAGTTAATATGCAGCTGCCTTACGGTTTCGTGGCCTCCATTTCTTAAAAATTATTGTTATTTAATATTTTTAGTTTTCAGCATTGATTTTCACAAGATTTTGAATTACAAATTTTCTCCCCATTTCTACCTTTGCCCACACTCCAAGATGGCATATATTCTGATTGCCCCATTCCCCAGTCAGCCCTCCCTTCTGTCACTCCACTCACCCCATCCCTTTTTCCCTTACTTTCTTGTAGGGCAAGATAGATTTCTATGCCCCGTTGCCCGGATATCTTATTTCCCAGTTGTGTACAAAAACAACTTTTTTTTGAACATCTGCTTTTAAAACTTAATTCTCTCCCCTCTTCCCTCCTTATCCACCCTCCCTAAGAAGGCAAGCAATTCAACATAGGCCACACGTGTATCATTATGTAAAACCCTTCCACAATACTCATGTTGTGAAAGATTAACTATATTTTGCTCCCTCCTATCCAGTCCCCCCCTTTATTCAATTTTTTCCCTTGACCCTGTCCCCTTTCAAAAGTGTTTGCTTTTGATTACCTCATCCCCCTATCTGCCCTCCCTTCTATCGTTCCCCCCTTTTTATTGCCTTCCCCCTACTTTACTGTGGGGTAAGATACTCAGTTGAGTGTGTATGTTATTCCCTCCTCAAGTCAAATCTGATGAGAGCAAGATTCACTCACTCACCCTCACCTGCCCCTCTTCCCTTCCAACAGAACTGCTTTTTCTTGCCACTTTTATGTGAGATAATTTATCCCATTCTATCTCTCCCTTACTTCTTCTCTCAATATATTCCTCTCTTATCTTTAATTTGATTTTATTTTTTTAGATATCATCCCTTCATATTCAACTCATATATACCCTAATACTGAGATCTCATGAATTACACACATCATCTATCTCTGTAGGAATGTAAACAAAACAGTTCAACTTTAGTAAGTCCCTTATGATTTCTCTTTCTTGTTTACCTTTTCATGCTTCTCTTGATTCTTGTGTTTGAAAGTCAAATTTTCTATTCACCTCTAGTCTTTTCACTGAGAAAGCTTGAAAGTCCTCTATTTTATTGAAAGTCCGTATTTTGCCTTGGAGCATTATACTCAGTTTTGCTAGGTAGGTGATTCTTGGTTTTAATCCTAGCTCCATTGAACTCCAGAATGTCATATTCCAAGCCCTTTGATCCCTTAATGTAGAAGCTGCTAGATCTTGTGTTGTCCTGATTGTGTTCCCACAATACTCCAATTGTTTCTTTCTGACTGCTTGCAGTATTTTCTCTTTGATCTGGGGGAATTTGGTGACAATATTTCTAGGAGTTTTCTTTTGGGGATCTTTTTTAGGAGGTGATCTGTGCAGATTCTTTCAATTTCTATCTTGCCCTCTGGCTCTGGAATATCAGGGCAGTTCT
>JAQQSZ010010400.1:0-12524 GCA_028646595.1 Phalanger gymnotis
ATCTCTTAATGTAGAAGCTGCTAGATCTTGGGTTACTCTGATTGTGTTTCCACAATACTCAAATTGTTTCTTTCTGGCTGCTTGTAGTATTTTCTCCTTGACCTGGGAGCTCTGGAATTTGGTGACAATATTCCTAGGAGGTTTCTTTTTGGGATCTGTTTGAGGAGGCGATCTGTGGATTCTTTCAATTTCAATTTTTCCCTGTGGCTGTAGAATATCAGGGCAGCTCTCCTTGATAATTTCTTGAAAGATGATATCTAGGCTCTTATTTTGATCATGGCTGTCAGGTAGTCCAATAATTTTTAAATTATCTCTCCTGGATCTATTTCTCTAATTTTCAAGGTAGTATTTTCTTCGGTGATCTTTTGGACCTCCTTTTCCAAGTGTCAACACTCGTAAGTACAGACTGAACCAGATAAAAATATAAATGGGAAATAATTAACAAAATAAATAAAATTACGGAACAGATAACGTTACTAGTGACCAGCCTTTAGGGTCTAGACAGATGAAGTTGACTCATCTTTGCATTGTTCCTCAGGACGTTGGATATTGAAATGGAGAGTGGGGAGACAGAAAAAAAGATCATTCAAACATTTATGCTGTGGAATTGAACAGAAGAGATCCTTGGACATAGAAAGTGACTCCACACAGGGGTCTCCAGTATTAATTTCTCTAATTTTCCTAATTCTCTCAAGAACTTCATCATAAGGGGGAGTGGCTCCTTGGGGTTGGGGCTGGTAGATGGCTCCTCTGGATCACTTTGTCTTGTGGCCAGTCTCCATAAGAACATTTCCAATTGATAGCTAGAAGTGTCTTCTGAGATTCTCTAGTCCAGTTGTGTCAAACTCAAATAGAAATTGGAGCATATTGGCTTAGAAAACCACATAGTAACATTATCTGTTCCGTATTTTTATTTATTTTGTTAATTATTTCCCATTTATATTTTAATCTGGTTCAGTCTGTACTTAGGAGTGTTGACACTTGTTGGGGGTGTGGGAAGGTGTTTGACTCATCTTCTCTTGTCCTAATCTCATTTTGCAGATTAGGAAATGGAGGACCAGAAGGAGTAAGTGGCTTGTCTAAGGTAGCAATGTCAGTAAGTGGCTGTGTCAGAATTCAAACCCAGGTCCTGGAACCCTATTTTCCCATGACTTTCATTCTCACTGCTATTCCTGTCTTTGAAAAAAATGCCCCGAAAGAATCACAACAGATGACTCTAAGGATTCTGGTATTTTTTTCCTTTTCCTTTTCTGAGTTGATTGTTATTGTTGTGAAACTATCAATCATTGGGCAAAATGTTATAAACTATAAATGTGTTTTTCAAATAGTATTATCCCAAATGTATATAGAACTTTACACAAATGATCAAATTTGACTGTCGTTTATTTCACTTGTATATGCTAATTTTCATAATAAGAACTATGGAGAGTGTTCTATTTTCCCAATATTAAGTTGAGGCACAGCGGTAAATTGATTTGCTCAGCATCATGCTGCTAGTTTAAGCAAGAGCAATGACCTGAATCCTCATCTTTCTGATTCTAAGTCCAGAGGTCTCTCTACTATGGCCAGTCCAGCAGCATCCATGATTCCATAGCCCCTGAGGGGGACAAGCAATCATTTAATGGCCACAGTCCAAAGGCTCTCAGCAGGTCCAGCTGCCCGATGGGCAGAAAGGCCTAGTGGAAAGAAACAGCTGGAAGAGGCCACTTCAGCTGGCATCCTCAGCTGATTCTTTAAGATGTGAGGGTGGTCAGCCAGGCTCTATGCCAGCTTGGGGTGGGGGGCTTCCAGGCACTTTGCTAGAGGCTCCTGACACAATGGGAAAGTCCCACTACCCACATTGGTCCACTGGATTTTTCCAAGATCCTACATTAGCTTCTGTTATGATCCCAATTTCCTGTGAAACATCAACTGGAGCTGGGCTGGTGAGGTAACTCTCAGGATCACACAACTTGGAAATATCTGAGGAGAAATCTGAACCTGAGTGTTTCAACAATCCGGCTAGCAGCTGTTGTGGGGGTGAAAGACCAACACAAGCCCAACAATAAGCATGCTGCCAAAGCCCAGCCTCTTTTGATCTGTTTTACTAAGGAAAGCAAAGTTAAGGGGTTAACAAGCTTACTTTAATTCAGAATACAAACACCATTCCCTTAATTCAGGTGAAAAAGCCAGCACCCTGAACTTCAGAGCAAAATACAAATTACAAACATCGACAGACAGACCAAATACAATTCGTAGTTACCAGCATCTAAGTTCAGCCCAGGAGCTCATAACAAGGGCTGTTCCAGAGTCACGCAGGCCACCACGGCTGTGGGTAAGAGCTCCGAAAAAGAGAAAGCCTACCCTACCCCTGATTTTATATCTTTTTCAGAGTCAAGGGTGAGTCACACATGCTTCTCACTCACATGACCTAAAATCGTCACAAAGAGGCGATGTCTCAAACATGCCACTTATACCCACATAAACTAGGTCCTCCCCTGAGGCAAGGAGGTCGCCAATCTAATCAAAGAAACAAAGGCCAAACTCTTCAAGAGCACTTGGTTGAACTGCATGCTAAGAGCCCATTTTGATTGCCAACATGCTAGGTCCTACAGACTCCAACTTCAATGCCCTACCCAATATATCCCCTTCCTGTCTCTACTTACTAAGACCAAACTGTCATGAAGCCTGATCTCTAATTTCACCAAATTGGAAACCGAGGCCCAGAGGAGGCCAGTGACTTGCTCCAGGTTACACTGAGTGTAGCAGTCCTGTATTCTAATGACCTGGTCACTCCCCCTCTAATCTTGGTGGGTAACACACCGTCCCTTCCCCAAAGCTCTGTCCCATACCTGGCTCCTCTCCAAACCACACTTCCGTGTGAGGGCAGACAAGCAGTGGATGGTGGGGCATAGTGGTCCATATAGCTGGACCTGGAGTTGCCATCTCTGATACCCAGGAGAAATTTGGGAACTCTGAGAGTGGGCCAAAATTGTGAACTGGGCTCTTCTGGTCCTCCTCCATGTTTGGCCCTTCGCTCTTCAGAGATCCACTCTCCTGCCATGAAAAATGAGGGGGAGGTACCAGACAGCCCCTAAGATCATCATCCTAAGCACAAAATCACTCATCCTAAGATCCTATCCTGGAAAGCTTGACATCTGGCTGGTCATTTTATGTAATGTTTTAGGGCCACCTCCATCTTATTTCTGACTTGATCTCCACCACAAAGCAGTGCAAAGACATTATCCCACCTGAGGACAGCTTCTGTTCTCTTCCTTTCTCCCAGTCAGGCCAGTGAATTCTGCTGGAACATCTGGAGAGGTGGGAGGGGTGGGGAAGCCAGGGCTTTCTCCAGTCACTCCTCTGACCTGCATTGCCACCCTTTGCCACATCTTTGGAATGGTCCCACCTGGGGAATCTTCAGCTTCTTCTCCTATACTCCCAGTCCTGAGCTCAACAGATCATTGAGATTGAAAGGAGCAGAACCATGAGGACCAGACTCAAACCATGAGCCCCAAAATAGCCCTGGGAGGGTGGGTAGGGTCAGAATGGAATGGGTGGAGCTCCCAAAGTGGCTCTTTGGAGAGCTGAGCCACAGGGCCAACTCCAGGATCCAGCAGGCTCTTCATGTTTGTGTCGATAAGGTAAAATGGGCTCCTTAGCACTTAGTTTGGGGGGGTGCCCTTGAGGAGTTTGGCTTTTGTTTACCTTGAGTGAAAGTACTTTCAGCTGTTAAGTGCTAAGCCCCAGGCCCAAAGCCCTATTAGGTGTGAAACCTGTGTGGGTGTAGATTGAGGACTTAAGAGGGGCCAACTCGGGAGCCAATTGGTCTCTCCTCGAGGCGGAGCTTGAGAACACCAGAGGCTGGGCTATGAGGAGAGAGGAGCTAAGAGAAAATTACAGCTGAAGCTGAGAAAAAAAAAAGCTGAAACAGGAGACCTGTGTGAACCCAGGGTGCGAGCAAGGACTTGAGGCCAGTACGTATGATTTGGCTAAATACTATCTTGTTTTCAAGTGGCCTCCTGGTTACTCTTGTGAGGCGGGCCTATTGGGCCTGAGGTTTTTTGGTCAAGATGTCAGAATGGGGAGGCCGGTTTGCAAATCTGTTGCTCTGGGGCCTAAATAAATGTTCTGATGCTTTCTACTTAGAGAATCCCTCATACCTTGCGGTTTCGAACCATTCAAACATCTACATGATTATGTTTGAGATTATAAATTTGGCCTTCCTACTACAAGGTTCCCCTGCAAAGTTTAATTCCCAAAGGGAAAGCATGAACACCAATGGGAAACTTTGACCAAACAGCTGGGAGGCCCAGAAAGCCAAAGGGCCCAGAACGACCAGCCTAGTGGATACCTCACTTCTTTCTCACTCTCCTCTGCCGCTCCCAAGGCTTTATCCACTGGACACTCTCCACAGAATATCAAATAGTGTGTGTCATCCCTCCCTGAGCCAGTTAAAGATGTGTACTTGCCAGAGAATGATGACTGTAGCATTTTGACCCTGGATTCAAGCTGCATAGCTTCTAGGTTTCTACCCACCATTGCCTATCACAGCCCCTAGAGGCCTTCTGGCTGTTTTCTGTGTGCTACTTATATCTCTCAAAGAAAAATTACCCAACACTTGTCAGCCTTTCTCCAGCTCTTTCTGCACCTTGAGGAAACTTCAGTAACATCAGGGTTAACATCCTTCCAACCCAGAAACGATGGTCCACTGTCTCTACAATGATAAATAACTCACTTATCCATGAGATAAAAGCAGAGAAGACAAAATTCTCCTCTGATCTCATCAGAGGATTCTAGACCAAGAGTTGGGAGGGCTTCGGAGGCCACTGCCTCATTTTACTAAGGAGGAATCTCATTTGGGAATATCTCTTTCATCTGCTCCCTTTCACTCACATCCTGTATCAGGCTCTCATTGGCTCTCCCCTGCACCCTTACTAACCGGCATCCCAACCATTTTTCCTGACTTTCGTCTCTTTTCAAACTCATCTATCCTCCACATGTCTGTCCCAGTGATTCTCCTAAAGCCCAGGCCTTCTCATATCATGTTGTTGTCGTTTAGTCATTTTGTCAGTCGTACCTGATTCTTTGTGACCTCATTTGGAGTTTTCTTGGCAAAGGTACTAGAGTGGTTTGCCATTTCCTTCTCCAGCTCACTTTACAGATGAGGAAACTGAGGCAAACAAAATTAAGTGACTTGCCCAGGGTCACACAGCTAATAAGTGTCTGAGGCTGGATTTGAATTCATATCTTCCTTACTCCAGGCCCCATGCTCTATCTGATGTCCCACCTAGTTTTGTCCTTACAGTGAATTATAATTGCCTTCTTTGAAACTTTCCTCCTTTTTCCTAATTCTGCCCTCTGGCGTCAGTCCAACAGAGCCAGTCTCATGCCTCTTCCAAATGAAATCCCTTCACATACTTGAAGGCACTCTCATGGACTCCTTGAGACTTCTCTTTCTAAAGCCAAAGAGGCCCAGCTCCTTCCAGCAGCCCTCATGGGGCCTGGGCTCAAGGCTCTTCCCTGTCTCTGCTGCTCTTCTCTGTAGACTCTCCAGTTCATTCATGTATCTCCAAACTGTGGTACCCAAATGAGAGCACAGTTCTTTAGTTATGATCTGACATGGGCAGAGTTCACTGATCCGATGCTTTTCTTGATGGAAGAGCCATTGTATGGGGGCAGCTAGGTGGTGCAGTGACTAGAGCACAGGACCTGAGTTCAAATTCAGCCTCAGATACTCAGATACTTGACGCACTTCATAGCCATGTGACCTTGGGCAAATCACTTAACCACAATTGCCCTGCCTTCCCCCCTCTCCAAAAAAAAAGCCACCATATTCACTTAACCCAAGATCTTGATCCCGAGGTCACTTTAAGTTACTTGGTTTTCATCTCATTGGTTGAATTATGTTATGCTTTTAGTCCATGATGACCCTCAGATCTTTGTAAAGCAAGTGTTATCTAGTCATGCTTCCATTACAAGTAAATTTAAGGATGCTTGGAAGGCCAATTCTGGTCATCAGGTGGGTCATAGCTTGCTCCTAATAAGACTTTGTATCCAAGAAATAAAAGAAATGATAGAATCATAGAATTTTGATTGAAAAAAGACCTCAGTTGCCCTCTTGTCCAATCTGTACATAAAAGGAATCTCCACTATGTCATATGCAAGCTGGTCATGTATGAAAGCAGGGCAGCAGGGGGGCAGCCTGCATGGTACAAAGGTTTCCTTGAGATGCAGAAAGAGCTGGAGAAAGACTAGCAATGTTGGATAATTCTTCTATGAGAGATATAAGTAGACTATGGAAGACAGAGCAAAGGCCTCTGGGGGTTGTGCTCTGCAATGGTGGGTGGAATGATAGAAGCCATGAGGCTTAAATCTGGGATCAAAGAGTCAATGTCATTATTCTCTGGCAACCACACATGGTCATCAACAACATTAAAAATAAAAACAGCAGCTCTCCACTAGTTGCCATTTCTGAGTACAACAGTAGATATTTTGGAAGTCTCACAATCAATCTCAAACATTGGAAAGTTTGACTCACTCTAGGTGACAGCAATAGCATCCACAGGATAGATTAAAAATACCTTTAAAATAATTATAATAATGGCCATTTTCCAGGAACAACATTGACATATGGGATGTGGATTAGAGTGACTGACTCGTCATCCCTAACCAAATGAAAACAAGTCAGGAAAAACAAGGGGGGGGCTGGGAAATCTTAACATATATACACAGTACTTAAATAACTATTAGTCGGTCTTGCTCATTGACACCCCCTCACCTCAAGCAATGAGCACCAACTTAAATGGGGAAGGGCTGATTTCAAAGGTTTCTAAGGGCCCTTGTAACCTGGATCTTCCATTATGCTTTGATACTATAATTCTATCATGGATAAGCTTTACCTCTGGGTTTCCTTCCTTCACTAAATGTTGTAGAGTGAGAGGATGTTTGTCACCTAGGGTAGTTGGGTGTGACTTATTTTTGCAAGGTGGTGTCTGAAGGTTAAAGTCTGGTTGGAAAGCTTGGAAAGAAAGGAAGGCAAAGTTTCCAGAGGAAGACGGACTTTATCACTTTGACTTCTTTTGATGGGAATCATTAAATTAACTTTATAGGACACCCTTGAAAAAATGGAATGTGCCTCATAGAGTGGAAATGGGGCTTGAAAAGACACTATTGGATGGGTCGAAGGGGAAGAATAAGGAGAAAAGTCCCTAAACTCCAATCTGTGGTCTTTTAGGCTCCCTCTAGTCAAACCCACAATGGAGCAAGAATCCACTCAATCCTGTACAATCCAAAGATATGGCTTTTCCACCTTTTCTTGGTATCTTCCAGCTCAGAGACAACACAATTCCACCTGAGAAGCTCATCTTTTTAGGACAGCTCTCATTATTAGCAACTGTTTCTTTGCATTTACCTGAAATGTATCTTTATACAAACAACTTCCTGGGGACGAGTAAAAAAAAATCTAAAGCCATTTCCAAATCTCCAAAAGGTTTTCAGGTCACTCCTATGCCTTTTCTTCTCCAGACTCAACATCTCCATTTTCCTCTACAAATCCATCTTTCACTGCCCTGGCGAAGCTTTCTCTGGGTTTAAGAGTGGGCCTTACTACATTGGTTTTAGCAGGAGAAAGCCCCTATGAGGAGTCGAAGAAGGCATAATACAAGGGCAGATGGCCAATTACCACTTACAGGCTTCAGTATCCTCCTTTACCTGCAGTCCCAGCCAGAGCCAGCTCCTACGGGTCACTCTCCTCTATTCTGGCTGTATTTGCCACCTTTGGGTCACAGAGTATTTGTTAGGAGGTATGCTGGAGCAAAAACCATTGAACCTTGAATATGCTCATGAGTTCTTCTGTGGGTGGAGGTAGAGAGAGGGGGAGAGATGGGCTTTTCACGGCATCATGTGTAATGACCGAAGAAAATGGGGGTCAGCAGAGTCCTTGCTGGGTATCCAGAAAGAGGCAAACAGAACTCCAGAGGGCACCTGCCTCCCCTCCCTGGCTGATGTAGGGGCTTTCCCATTACCCCCAGAGCAGACTGACTATGTTTCCTTCATCCAAGAAATGTGCCATTGGAGTCTTAAGGAGTTATTCCCAGGCCCGGAGTCTCTGGGATAAATCTCCCCTATTTCAGGAAAGCACAGACTCTGCCCTCTGCCTTCTTTTCTGTGACAGGGTTTCTTCTTGTAAGGACAGTTCCCAACACAAAGATCCAAATCTCAGGAAACCCCTTGGTGGCTTTTGCTCATGCTTAGCATAGTTCTTTGCTTCATACCAAAAAGTTCCCTCTTCTCTTCTTGTACCCCATTCATTTTTTAAAAAAAGATACTTTACTAGGCACTGAGTTCATATTAAGTGAGGCCATGAAAGTCCTGCCTTCAAGGAGCTGAAATTCAACTGCAGTTAGGGTCAAAATGGCGTGGTGCCATGTGAGATACTCTGACATATACTATGAGATGGGTGATCTAAGACATCTCTCCCTCTTCTCCTCTCCCCTCCCTCAAGGCTGAGCTCAGCCCCACTGCCTGGAGGTGGTTCACCCCCCTACCCCCCCCCCCATTCCCAGGATTCTTGGACCTTCCTTGACTGCCAAGTTTACGTTGTATCCTATCTGTGTCATGCATCTTGTTTATGTCTATGCATGTGCATGTTCTCGCCCCCTCAGTTCCTCACAGGCATGGGCTGCTTTTGCTTAATTCTCTGCATCTTAGCCCTTAATAAGTGCTTGCTGACTGATTCATTGATTGACTGCTTAATTGAAGGTAGGGAGTGGGAAGGTCACAGGAGGAATCAGGCACTTTGGAACATATAAAGAGGAAAAGAAGATTCTACTTACAGTTTCTAGGCTGGGTTCAAATTCTGCTCTGCTATTTATACCTCTGTGACTTTAGGCAAATCATTCCCCCTCTCCTTACTTCATTTTTACCTACAGGATGGAAGGGGCATCAGTAAAAGCTTTAAGCTTTGAAGGAAGAAAACCATGCCCCATTGTCAGAGGTGCCTCAGGAATGATATCCAGGCATAGGGGTCAGCCTGCAAGGACGTGCGGTGGCACGGCAGGTCAAATGCAAGCAACAAGGAGAATTCTAATTGGACTGGAAAGAAGAGAGGCCCCATATAAGGCAGACCAGATAGCCAGAGTCCAGTTGGTTAAGGGGCTGCTTCTCTTAAAGGAGATATGTCTCACCCATGCTGCCCCTCTTCAGTCATGGGCATGCTTCTATAACATGGCCTCTATCTTTCTTTAGGAGCAGTGGGGCAGCCATGGGAGCTGACCACCATGTAACAAAGACTTGCCCCCAAGCAGCTTACATTCTTCTGTGATATTGGGGAGGGGACTTTCCAGAAGAATTCTTTCAGTGTGAAAAGGCAAGTGTGCATGTCACCACTACAAGCGCATAGGATCTCAGAGTCAGGAGGAGCTCTAGGCACTTCTGTGTACCCTATAACATAAGAATCCCCTCTAAGGATGCCCCTCCCTAAGGCCTTTTGCTTGAAGGTCTCCAGGGAGGGGAAATCTCCTACTCCCAAGAATTACCCTTCCACTCTGGGCCAGTTCTGACTCTTAGGAAGATTTTCTTAACTGCCCTCTGGACCCCCAGGCTGATCTAGGAGAATCCCTCTTCCCATGTGACAATCATCCAAATTCCAGAAGACAGCTCCCATGTCTCACCCAATCATCTCTTCTTTAAGCTAAACAAGTCCAAGATTCTTGAAGCCATTAACAGCCAATAGACTTGCAAGTTATCCTAGACACATTTCAATCCAATCTCCTAATTATGAACATAAGCAAACTGAAGCCAAGAGAAGTTAAAGGCTTTGCCTAAGGTCACACGGGGCCTAAATAATGGAGCTGAGACTTCAGTCCCTGCATGAATTTTGGAGAACAATCTAGTGATCTTAATATTATACCTGCCTTCTGAATAGGGTACACTATGAAACTGACTTGTCCTTGGGGTCGCCTTTCCAGTTCGCCCACCTCGAAAAGCAGTATGCCCAGAAGGGAGCTCAGCCCATTGGAGCTGCGTCCCTCCTTCCAAGCACACCATTTCCCTTAAAGCAGCTGCAAATCACATTCATTTTTCCCCTGTGACTATGTCACATGATTGATTCATATTGAGTTAATGGTCCAAGAGCTTTGGTCCATAAACTATTGGCAATCCTACCTGCTCCCTCTTCTACTTCTGAAAGTGATTTTTTCTGAACCCAGGTGTAAGAATTAATACTTGTTTTTATTCCAGTTCATCTTCTGAGATTGGGCCCATGATCTTAAGCTTTGAGGTGTTTGGGCATCTTGACTGAGTCATCTAAGAAACTTTGAAAAGTGTGCCATTTGATGCTTTTCTCCAAGTTATAATAACTGGAACACTGCTAGAAACATCCCTCCATGCTGATGCTGACCATTTGTGATCCCTCTAGTCATTTAGTCTGCTCACTGCGGTAGCGAGTCTGAGTTCAGTCCTTCTCCTTTAGGCTAAGCCAGCCCTTTTGAAATTCAAGTGCAGCTTCCTCAGGGAACTCAGGAGTTTAGTGACACGTCTTAACGATGTACATGTCATACACTTCCTCCTGCAGGAGAGTAGGCATAGGGAAGAAGCCCAAAACCAGGGCAAAAGGATGACAATGGTGAGGCAAGTAAAATAAGAGTGGCAGGGTAGTACAGTGGGAAAAGCAAGATGGAATAGGAGGCTTTGCTATTGAAAATATGTCGCCCTGCACAGATCACCTCCCTTTTCTGGCTCTCAATTTCCCAGTCTATATAATGACAAAGTTGAGCTAGATAATCTCTGAGGTCTCTATTCAATCAAACAGTCTTTGAAGGCTAGCAATTATGGTTTTTGCCGCTCACTTTCAAGACCCTGTTAGAAGACCCAACTCTACCACCCTAGTTCAAAATCTGCCTCACAGGGTTGCTATGAGGATTGAACGGGAAGGGTAGTTTCTTTCTTTTCTTTGTCTCTTCAGCCACCTAACCCAGTGTGTTTCCATACTCGGCATTTCCCAAGTGCTTGTTGCATTGAACAAGAAGTACTTTATAAGCCCAAGATTACTGGGAACTTGTCAGTCACTGTCCCTCTGGGGCACTGCAAAGGGTCTCAGCTCTGGAGCCTCTCATGGTCTTTTAGAGGATGCCCAGGCTCTGAGGAAACTGGGTCCAACCAACGGGATTCACTCACCATTGGCCAGTGTCCAAAAACCCTTTTCTAGTGGTTGTTTGGGGTTCTGGAACAGGGACTACACTCATATCATGAACGTCTGCCTGGGATGGAAACTCCATTCATCACTGTAGGTCGCCATTCCCTCAGCAAGTCAACACATTCAAGAATGGCCTTAACTAAGGTTAAGTGACTTGCCCATGGTCACATAGCACTTAGCGTGTAATAGGTTCTCATTATTTGTCAGACTCAAGGCTTGAACCCAGTCTTACCTGACTCTAAGGACACTATCTTTCTACTCTGCAACACTGATGGTCATTTTCAAGTTTATTGTAGGAGAAAAAGTCAAAGAACAAAAGTTAGGATCCAAAGCATGTTTTCTTTCTTTATATCTGGCAAAGTCTCAGCAGCGGCGATTCCCTCTTGTAAAAAGGGTGCTAAACCTGAATTCTGGGAAAATGTGGATTCGAATCCAACTTTTCCTTCACTTACCAGTCAATCGCAAACTCTCTGAGTCTGTTTTCTCATCCAAACAATGAGTATATAAATAATTGTAAGAACTACCTCACAGAGGGTTGGTAAGGAACCAGAACTGTGTTCTAGCTACCTGAATTTGCGTGACCACCCCTCCCCCCGCCACTGTCCCCGACCCCACCAAGAAACCCGCCCCCCCCCAAAAAAGAAACAAAAAATCACACCTAAACCAAATCAAACAAGAACTGAGGCAAACCAAAACTTCTGGAATCTCCAGCACCTGACTCTCCCCTTACTGTGGCCTCTCCCCTGGGTGATGACTCTCCCTTGTATCTTGAGTCACTTAGGAGAGTTCTCTTTCTCTCAATTCAATCCACAATGCTCTGAGCACAGGATCAAATACATTCCTTCAAAGGCTGAGTTATGTTAACTTAAATACTCCTTCCAGGGACAGGAAACTCAATCATAGGAATTAATCTTGAAATGTCATATTCCAGGATAAAGAGGACAGCTGGGGAAATCATTGTGAAGGTAGAGAGCTAACCCTCTCTAGAGGGCATGTAGCCTAGTGGGTGGGTACTAGGTAAAGTGGTTGTGAGGGGATTGTAAATGTTGGCTGAGGGCTGGAAGATTAAGGGAGGGCTCACTGTCTGGGCTGAGAAATAGCAGCCCATTTTGCCTGGTCTTTTTCTAGCACTGATTGCATTTCTTTCTTGTCTCAAAGTTATTTGTAAATTTAGCAATCCTCCCCCCACCCCTTGTATATGTGCAGAAACACACACACTCACACACACACATACATACACACACACATACACACACACATACACACACACACACACACACACATACACACACACATACACACTCACACACACATACACACACATACACACACACTCACACACATACAT
>JAQQSZ010010401.1:0-12524 GCA_028646595.1 Phalanger gymnotis
GGCAGACTGGGGAACAGGGCAACCAGAGTGTACGCCATCTTGGAGTGGGGGGGGTGGAAATGCAGAGAAAACTTGTAATTCAAATGCCTGTGAAAATCAATGCTGAAAACTAAACATATTAAAAATAAAAATTAAAAAAACATTTTTTAAAAAAAGAAAAGGCTTTAGTAAAATAATATGGTATCAAAAGTAGCTACAAAACATTCTCCCCATCAGTGCAGGATTCACACTTCAACAAATAAGCATAGAGCATAATGACAATGAGTCACAAGTGTGTAGCAAATGCAACTCACTAATCCTCTGCCCTGCTGAGCCTGAAAGTCCTTTCTGTCATTATAGTCTCTTCACACTGAATTTGTCAACCTCTTTAGTAAGTGGTAAGCTCCATGAGGGCAGAGACTATATCTTACTCACTTTTGAATGCTTGAAGAACCTTCCCGCTTAGCCATCCTCGGCAATATTGGAAATACAAGTGACTACCTTTCCTTTGTCATAGAATTATTCCCTTCCTACATTATACAATATGGCCAAAATAGTTTTTGTTTGATCTTGGAACATGGTACTTCATCTCCTGTCTCTAGATCCTTTGTACTGGCCGTGCCTCCTGCCTGCAATCTTCTGCCTCCTTACCTCTGCCTCATAGAATGTGTTTCTTTATTCCATCAAGATACAGGTCAATTACCATTTTCAATATAAAATCTTTATTCCTTTTTATCACCTATTAATCCTATACCCCAAAATTACCTTGCATTTGGTTTGTGTTTATTTCCTTCATATTTATTCTCTATATACTTGTAGATGTGCATGCCATCTTTTCCAGTTAAATAAAGTTCCCTGAAAGTAACAGTTGTTTCATTCTTTGTATCTCTATCCCCAGAACCTAGCACAGTAATGGACACCAGTAAGTTCTTAATAAATGCATGTTATTTGACTGAAGTTATCTTCTAGCAGCTATTGGGAATGGGGGGGGGGTGTGGAACTAATAGCTCATTCATTCCAGATCTAATTTCAATCAGAAGGTGAGCTTCAATGAGTCATTTGACTAGATTCAGTATGCAACTTTTTATTGTTTTTTTATAAGTAAATTTATTTTTAGTTTTCAACATTCCCTTCCATAATTTTTTAAATTTTCTCTAACTCTCTCCTCTCCCTCTTCAAGATGGCTTGCAATCTGATATAGGCTCTACATATACAATCTTATTAAACATATTTTCACATTAGTCATGTTGTATAGAAGAATTAGAAGGAATAGGAGGAACCATGAGAAAGAAAAAACAAAACAAAGAAAGAGAGCAAATAGCATGCTTCAATTTGCATTCAGACTCTCTGGGCGTGGATGGTGCTTTCCATCATGAGTCTTTTGGAGTTGTTTTAGGTCCTTGCATTGCTGAGAAGAGCTAAGTCTATCAAAGTCAGCCATTGCACAATGTGGCTGCTATTGTGTACAATGTTCTCCTGGTTCTGCTCACTTCACTCAGCACCACTTCATCTAAGTCTTTCCAGGTTTTTCTGAAGTCTACCTTTTCATCATTTTTTACAGCACAATAGCATTCCGTTACATTCATGTACTACGACTTGTTCAGTCATTCCTCAACTGATGGGCATCCCGTCGATTTCCAATTCTTGGCTACCACAAAAAGAGCTGCTGTAAATATTTTTGTATGTCTGGGTCCTTTTCCAATTTTTATGATCTCTTTGGGATATAGCCCTAGAAGTGGCAATGCTGGGTCGAAGGGTGTACAGTTTTATAGCCCTTTGGGCATAGTTCCAAATTGTTCTCCAGAATGCTTGGATCAGTTCACAACTCCACTAACAATGCATTAGTGTTCCAATTTTGCCACATTTTCTCCAACATTTATCATTTTCCTGTTTTGTCATGTTAGCCAATCTGATAGGTGTGATGTGGTACCTCAGTTGTTTTGATTTGCATTTCTCTAATCAATAGTGATTTAGAGCATTTTTTTCATATGACTATAGATAGCTTTAATTTCTTCCTCTGAAAACTGCCTTCTCATATCCTTTGACCATTTATCAATTTGAGAATGACTTGAATTCTTGTAAATTTGACTCAGTTCTCTATGTATCTTAGAAATGAGGCCTTTATCAGGGACACTGGTTGTAAAAACTCTCTCTCAATTTTCTGCTTCCCTTATAATCTTGGTTGCATTGCCTTTGTGCAAAACTTTTCAATTTAATGTAATCAAAATTATCCATTTTGAATTTGATAATGTTCTCTATTTCTTGTTTGGTCATAAATTCCTCCATTCTCCACAAATCTGAAAGATAAACTATTCCTTGCTCTCCTAATTTGTTTATGGTATCAACCTTTATATCTAAATCATGTACCCATTTGGACTTTATTTTGGTATACAGTGTAAGACATTGATCTATGCCCAGTTTCTGCCATACTATTTACCAGTTTTCCCAGCACTTTTTGTCAAATAGTGAGTTCTTATCCCAGAAGCTGGGATCTCTGGGTTTATCAAACAGTAAATTACTATAGTCATTGACTACCATGTCTTGTGTACCTAACCTATTCCACTGCTCCACCCCTGTATTTCTTACCAAAACTACCAAGTAGTTTTGATGATTACTGCTTTCTAATATAATTTAAGATCTGGTATGGCTAGGCCACCTTCCCTAGCATTTCTTTCCATTGACTCCCTTGATATTCTGGACCTTTTGTTCTTCCAGATGAATTTTGTTATTATTTTTTCTAGTTCTGTAAAATAATTTTTTCATAGATTGATTGGTATGGCACTGAATAAGTAAATTAATTTGGGTAGAACTGTCATTTATTTGCTCAGCCTAGCCATGAGGAATTGATATTTTCTCAATTATTTAGATCTGACTTCATTTGTGTGAAAAGTGTTTTGTAATTGTGTTCATATAGTTCCTGGGTTTGTTTTGGCAGGTAGACTCCCAAATATTTTATAATATCTACAGTAACTTTAAATGTAATTTCTCTCTCTATTGCTTATTGCTGGGCTTTGTTAGTAATACATAGAAATGCCAATGATTTATATAGGTTTTTTTTATATCCTGCAACTTTGTGAAAGTTGTTTATTATTTCAAGTAGTTATTTATTTGATTCTCTAGGATTGTATAAGCACATCATCATATCATCAGGAAAGAGTGATAGCTTTGTTTCTTCTTTGTCTATTCCAGTTCCTTCGAGCAACTTTTTATCGTTAATAGAATTGGGCTTCTTTAATTCAAAATTGACTTGTTCTTTGACATGGGGAGGCACCTGCACTAGTCCACAGGTCTAGTCTAAAACATAGATTGTAGAAAGTATCATGCTGCTTTGAGATCTCAAGGGAACAGACATGCAAGCATGGAGACTCCAAAACATGACCAGACTAGATCAGAAGTCATAGGCAAGACATAAAGATACACATCTCTAAAGAGTCTTTTTCTGGGTGTCTCTCCTCTCTTCTCCTAGAACATGGGCTGATAACTCCTTTTTTGTCATGGCTCCCCTTTGGCAGTTGATGAAACCTAGGGGAACTCCTCAGAATACTGTTTTAAAATTAATAAAAATATATAGGGTTTAGAAGGAAAAGGTATATTGAAATGTAGCCATCAAAACATTTTTTAAAACAAGTTCACAGACCTTAGGATAAGAACCCTTCTCCTAGACCTAGAAGAAGGAACAGCAGAGAATAGAACTAACCTTCATCTTTTCTGAGGGATATTCTCTCTCCCTGAGAATCTACAAGCAGTTACAGGAGCAATAAATCAGGAAATATTAAGCACCTACCATGTGTCATAGACCCCCATAAAAGTGGGGAAGTAGAATTAAGTTCATCAAAGGAAATGCCAGAGCGTCTTTCACTCACTATGCTTTCCATCTCCCCTGAGTATTCGCCCCGCCCCTTCCCAGGATGCACATACACCTAAAGGAAAGTCAGATGCCAGATAATATTGAAAAAAAAATATGGTTCATATTTTTAGTCTTTTAGTGTCACTAGCAGAGAATTTCTCCCAATATCTAAACCTATTTGTGGAACTGAATTGAATTTGTAATCCTATGCCTGTTCCATTCAAAGAAAGAAGTGCAATTTAGATGGAAAAGAAAGATCAGGAAATTGTGGATTTTGATATAGTTTTCCCAGGCTAATAAACCCACCTATGAAGTACCGATCTCCTAAATGAAAAAGTATTGCAATTTCCCAGGAATATCCAGCTGCTATTTATTAAGGCTTTTATGTTTGTGCTGTTAAACTAATTTGTGCAGTTAAAAAGAAGTGGGCTCAGGCATCTTATTTTTGAAAATTCCCATACTTCTACAATGTTTAAGATCCTCTTCATTACCTTAGAGAAGAAATATGATGTAGCATAAAAAGCTCTGGATTTGTGGAGCCAAGAGACCTGGATTTCAGTCCTGATTCCAATATTTATCAGTTGAATGACACTGGTCTCTAAACTTTAGTTTCCCCATCAACAAAATGGAGATAATGCATTTTGTGCCTCATATCCATCAGTACATATATTTGAGACAAAGGTGGCAAATAGATGATAATTTGGGTTCAAAGTGAAATAGGAAGAAGGGAGAGGGCTGGATTGTCTTTGATAAAATGCTGAGGCTGGACTTGCTGCTGCATGCTGAAATCTCTGCTTTTGGGAAGGCCAAGCCTTGAGCTCTGGAGGTCTAAACTACAGCAGGGTTAAAGTTGATTGGTTTTCTGCACTAAGTCTAGCACCAATAAGAGAAGAATGTCACCAGACTGGCTAAGGAAGGGGAAATCTGTCCAGGTGAGAAATAGAATAGGTCAAAGTCTCTGTGCTTATTAGCAGTGTGATCGGCCCACTAGTGGCTGCTGCACTAGTGAGAAGGAAGGAAGGAAGGAAGGAAGGAAGGAAGGAAGGAAGGAAGGAAGGAAGGAAGGAAGGAAGGAAGGAAGGAAGGAAGGAAGGAAGGAAGGAAGGAAGGAAGGAAGGGAGGAGGGAGGGAGGAAAGGAGGGAAAAAAGGAAGGAGAGAAGGAGGTAGAGAAGGAAGCAAAGAAATAAGAAAGAAAAGAAAGGAAGTGGAAGGAAGGAGAAAGAGAGAGAGAGACAGAGAGAGAGAACACATTGATCTTTGACCCCAACTTCTTCCTAAAACAATGATCTTTTTAACAAATTCTTTTAGTAATGCTGTTAGAATGTGAGTCATGGAACACTCCAGTGACAAAAGAACTAATATTAAGGCTCACCTACCAGGCAATACTTAAAGGCATAGAAAGTGTAAGCAAGCTATAGCACATTGTAAAGGAACTGCCTGGTAGAAGTTACTTTAAAAATGTCATCATAAAAACGTACTCCAGGAAAAAAAAAGATAGGGGGAAGGTCATGTAGTGATAACCCAGATGATCCACTGGTATCCACAAAATATCAAAAGTACTCCAAAGAAGCCCCCCAGGACTTGGGTGAGCAACTTCTGTCATGTATGTGTGTGTGTATGTATATATGTGTGTGTATATGTTCATATGTATGTATATATATATATTCATACACGCATCATTGAGGGAATGACTACTCATAGCATTGCAAACTATGGCAGGATAAACTACCTACTTCACTGGATTCTTTGGGAAAACTTGTCTTTTAAACCTTACAAAGTACTATATCCGCAGTACTCAAGGATTTGATTGTCAATCATCAGTTATAGTGGGAAACAACATATTAATAACTAGGTAATACTAGATAGAGCAGATGGTATACAATCTCACAGGAAAGTCATTAGTATGAGGATCTGGCACGAGAGAAAGGCCGTGAAAATGGGAAATGGGGTGTCATGTTTGAAGAACAGTACGTAGGCCAATGTATTGCAGTGAATTCCAGTGGAGCTATTTAAAACCTAAAAAAAGGATGCCGTTAAAGTGCTGCACTCAATATGTCAGCAAATTTGGAAAATTCGCAGTGTCCACTGGGTTAGAAAAGATTAGTTTACATCCCAGTCCTAAATAAGAGCAATGCCAAGAAATGTTCAACTTATCAAACAATCATGCTCATTTCACCTACCATCAAGGTTAGGCTCAAGATTCTGCAAGCTATGTTCCAGCAATATGTGGATCAAGAATTACCAGAAGAGCAGAATGGCTTTTGAAGAGGCAGAAGAACTAGAGACCAAATTGCCAACATTTGCTAGATTGTGGAGAAGGCAAGGGGGTTTCGGAAAAACATTTACTTCTGCCTCACTAACTACATTAAAGCCTTTGACTGTGGATCACAAAAAAGTATGGGAAGTCCTCAAAAATATAAGAGTACTAGATCATCTTACTTGTCTCCTGAGGAACCTGTATGTAGGCAAAGAAGTGACAGTTAGAACCCAACCTGGAACAATTGATTAGTTTAAGATTAGAAAAGGAGTATGACAAGACTGTATATTGTCACTTTATTTATTTAACTTATATGCAGAGTACATCATGTAAAATGACAGGCTGGATGAATCAAAAGCTGGAATTAAGGTTGCCTGGAGAAATATCAACAGTCTCAGATATGCAGATGATAGCACTCAGATGGCAGAAAGTGAAAAGGAATTAAGAAGCCTCTTGATGAGGGTGAAAGAGGAAAGTGTAAAAGCTGGCTCAAAACTTAACAGCAAAAAACAAAACAAAACGAAACCTCATATCTTGGCAACTGGTCCCATCACTGGCAAGTAGAGAGAGAAGAAATGGAAGCAGTGTCAGATTTTATATTCTTGGGCTTATATTCTCTGGCCACTGCAGCCATGAAATTAAAAGACATTTGCTCCTCAGAAGGAAAACTATGGCAAATCTAGACAAGTATACTAAAAAGCAGACATCACTTTGCCAACAATAGTCCATATAGTCAAAGCTATGAGTTTTCCAGTAGCAATGCATTGCTGTGAGAGTTGGACTCTAAGGAAAGCTGAGCACCACAGCATCAAAGCTTTCACATTGTGGTGCTGGAGAAGACTTATGAGAGTCACTTGAACAAGAATGAGAACAAATCAGTCAATGCTTAAAGAGATGAATTCAGGCTATTCACTGCAAGGTCAAATACTGAAGCTGAGGCTTATATACTTTGTCTACATAATGAAAATATGGGACTCATTGAAAAATACCTGATGTTGGGAAAGATTGTAGGCCAAAGGAAAAGGGGATGGCAGAGGATGAGATGGATAGATTATGTCATGGAAGCAACAAACATGAACTTGGGCAGACTTCAAGAGATAGTGGAGGATAGAAAGGCCTGGCATTCTATGGTCCATGTGGTCACAAAGAGTCAGACATGACTGAATGACTGAACAACAACAACAAAAAGTAGGCCAGCATAGCTGGATCATAAAGTGTGGAAGAGAGTAAAATGAAAGAAATTTAGAAAGGTAGGAAACAGCCATGTTTTGATGAACTTTAAATGCTAAAAAGAGAAGTTCATATTTGCTCCTAGGCAGCTGCTGGAATTTATTGAGACTGGTCAGACCCATACTTGGAGTGAAGAATGTATAGTAGGGGAGTGATAATTGAGACAGGGAGACTGATTAGAAGTCTATCAGAGAAAAGTCCAGGATAGAAGACCAGACTGGGATGCTGATCTTGTGAACAGATAAAAGAAGGGACATTCAAGAGATGTGAAAGCAAGAATGATGAGACTTGGCAATAGATTGCCAAGTGAAAGTTGAGTATGACATCAAGGTGAAGAACCTGAGTGACTGGGATGATAGTGGTACCCTTGACAGTAGCAAGAATGTTTGGAAGAGGGGAAAGTTTAGGGGCAGAGATACTAAGCTCTGTTTTGGACATGATAAGCTTGAGATTCCAGTGGGACATCCAATTTTAGATGTCCAAGCGGCATTTGTTGATATGGTACTGTAGTTCAGGAGAGAGACTAGTACTGGATATCTAGGTTCTAGAATCAACTACGTAGAGATGACAATTGAACCAAAGGTCAAGTGAGATAGAATACAGAGAAAAGATGGTCCAGAAGAAAGCCTTAAGGGACACCTGTGCTCAGCAAGTGTGACATTAATGAAGATTCATTGAAAAAGACTGATTGTTACAAGGAACACAACTTCTAAAAGTGATGGATGATTTTCAAAATATCCAAAAGAAAGAAGGATACTAAACACTGAACAAATTATGTATCGTGTGATTACTCAAGAAAGGTTATCAAACAAGCATCAATATCTATTGACCAAAGAACTTATTTCCTCATCTCTACAAAATAAGAGAATGATCTATATATGTATCAAGAAAACTTTTGAGAAAAATATTAAAAGGGGATAGGCATACTTTCACAAATTACTTTCTATAGCAGATTGTATTTTCACATATTCATAGTCAAACAACTGACTGAAAGACAAAGAGAATACAAGAGCCTATTGTGTTGAATATTGGTTTCAATAACAGAAAGTTGCATTTTCTTTTTCAAAAATTGATTCCTTCTGTTTTACTTCATTTTCATTTCTGAATATAGCCCTTCCTGCTCACCTACCTCATAAGCTATCCCTTATAATAATTTTTCAAGAGAAAAAAAATCAATTCAACAAAATAACCAACATAACCTTGATGAATAACAGATGCAACATTTCACCCAAACTTCTTCAATAAAGGGAAGGTTAACTTTCTCAAGTCTTCTCTGAAATCAAACTTGGTCATTCCATTCATTCAGAGTTAAGGGGTTTTTTGAATGTTGTTGTTCTTTCTATTTGTTATAGTCATTATATATGGTATATTATTTTCCAGATTCACCTCATTTGTGAATTTGTGAAAGGTATGGACATTTTAGTCACTTTTTAAATTCCATAATAATTCCAAATTAATAACATGTAACATCATATAACAATACACTAAAATTTCACATTATTTTCCAGATGGTTGTATTTTTTCAAAGCATTTGACTGTGTAGAGCAAAATACCACTTAAAGGCTCCTTCACCAAGGTATTTCCTGTGGATGTGCAAATGTCTTTGAAAATTATTTGATAGACAATTATTTGACATTATTGTCCCCTTCTGAATTTGTGTTTTGTTCTTCCTTGTCTATGTAGTAGGATATAGTAGCTTTCTATTGTCAGGACTCATTTCTGTCTTTTTATACTAATTTTTAATCTTATTTCATGACTTTTAAAGTCAAGTTCTGCTCCTGGGGCACAATGGGCACCATCCCAAGCTTCTTGTGCTGGGGGCCAGGGGCCTGTTCCCTGGTTTTCTGCACTGGGGCCTTGGATGCTGGTGGCTTGCCCACTGTGCTGGGGTGGTATAGCTGGGATTTGATAGAAATGAGCTTTGGTCATGAGTGTCAAGTGAGGCACAAAGTGGGGAGATACAAATTCACCAAAGATAGTCTCTTCCTCTCTCATGGAAGATAGCATGACATAGTAGACAAAGTATTGGAATTGGAGTCAGGAAGACCAGAGGTCAAATCCCACCCCAGATGCATACTTACTGTGTGGGGTCTCTTTGGTCTTGAAACCAATGAGAACCTTGGGAAACTCACTTAACCTCTAAGTCCTATTTCTGTAAAATTGAAGGGGGAGTAGAGCCAAGATGGCAGAGAAAATCCAAGAAGTTGCCTGAGCTCTCCCCAGTTTGTCTTGAAAACATTAAATCAAAACTCTAAACAGATTCTGGAGTGACAGAAACTACAAAAATATGGAGTGAAATAATTTTCCAGCTTAAGATAACTTAGAACAATTTCAGGAAAGGTCTGTCTCACTTGGCAAGCCATAGGGAGATTCTTAGCCACAGCACAGCACAGCAACCAATGCCCCTCAGTCCTGGATCAGCAGGTTAGTGGCACAGCAGGCCATCTGTGAGGTCTCCAGCCTCAGCACACAAGGCAAACTGCCAGCCACGGAATCCCCAGCACAACAGGTACAACTAGATTGGACCATCCCAGCACAGTGGGCAAGCCATGAGTACCCAAGGTCCCTGGCCCCCAGCACAAGAAGCTTGGGGCAGTGCCTGCTGTGCCTCAGGAGCAGAGTCCAACTTTAAAAGTCATGAAATAAGATTAAAAATGAGTATACAGTGCTTGCTTCGGCAGCACATATACTAAAATTGGAACGATACAGAGAAGATTAGCATGGTCCCTGCGCAAGGATGACACGCAAATTCGTGAAGCGTTCCATATTTTTGTGCTAATTCACTGTTGAAGCGTCCAATGGTGACCCCGGCAGCAATCCGAATAAGCGCCAGAGACAGCCTCCTCTCCTGGGAGATCACCCCACAGAATATGGAGGGCCTCACGGTGGGTACCACAGCCATTACCATAATGAGGGCTACGGGCCCCCTCCACCTCACTACGAAGGGAGAAGGATGGGCCCACCAGTAGGGGGCCATCGTCGGGGCCCAAGCCGATATGGCCCTCAGTATGGCCACCCCCCGCCCCCTCCCCCACCGCCTGAGTATGGCCCCCACGCAGACAGCCCTGTGCTGATGGTATATGGTCTTGACCAGTCCAAGATGAACTGTGACCGTGTCTTCAATGTCTTCTGTCTCTACGGCAATGTGGAGAAGGTAAAGTTCATGAAGAGTAAGCCGGTGGCTGCCATGGTGGAGATGGCGGATGGCTATGCGGTGGACAGAGCGATCACCCACCTCAACAACAACTTCATGTTTGGCCAGAAGCTGAACGTGTGCGTTTCCGAGCAACAGGCCATCATGCCTGGCCAGTCCTATGGGCTGGAAGATGGGTCGTGCAGCTACAAAGACTTTAGTGGCTCGCGCAACAATCGGTTCTCCACCCCGGAGCAGGCAGCTAAGAACAGCATCCAGCACCCCAGCAACGTGCTGCATTTCTTCAATGCACCCCTGGAGGTTACTGAAGACAACTTCTTTGAGATCTGCGATGAGCTAGGAGTAAAGAGGCCTGCTTCGGTGAAGGTGTTTTCAGGGAAAAGTGAAAGAAGCTCCTCGGGTCTGTTGGAGTGGGAGTCCAAGAGTGATGCCCTGGAGACCCTGGGCTTTCTGAACCATTACCAGATGAAGAATCCAAATGGTCCTTATCCCTGCACCCTGAAGCTGTGTTTCTCCACTGCTCAGCACGCATCCTAATTGCACACCCAGGACTACGAGGCCCAAGCAGGAAGCCCACCCTCCTTTCCTTTCTGCAGTTTTTTGCAAAAGTTCTTGTATTCCTTTTCTAATGCTTGTTTTAGTAGAGGCTTAACCATAATGGAAACCCTGCAAGTCTGGGGAGGGGGAGTCTCCATCTCCAAGATTAACCTTCACTTTTTGAAATTATCGTACATGTGATTTTTTTTCCTGTTCATGTATTTGTGCTGCCTGCCCCTGTGCTTCCAGCACATTTCAATAAAATTGTTTGGGAAATTAAAAAAAAATGAGTATACAAAACAGAAATGAGCCCTGATGATAGAAAGCTACTGTATCGACAGGGAAGATCAAAACACAAACTCAGAAGAGGACAACAATGTCAAAATGCCTACATGTGAACCTCTAAAGAGGAAGATGAATTGATCTCAAGATCAAAAAACCTTCTTAGAAGATCTCAGAAAGGATTTTGAAAATCATATTAGAGAGGTAGAAGAAAAATTGGGACAAGAAATGAGTTATTCAAGAGAGCATCAACAGCTTGAAAAGGAGGTACAAAAGCTCACTGAAGAAAATAATTTCTAAAAATCAGAATTGATCAAACAGAAGCTAATGACTCTGAGAGACATCAAGAATCAGTCAAACAAAGTCAAAAGAATGAAAATATAGAAGAAAATGTAAAATATCTAATTAGAAAAACAACTGACCTCGAAAATTGATCCAGGAGAGATAATTAAGAATTATTGGACAACCCAAAAGTAATGATCAAAAAAGATCCTGGACAGCATCTTTCAAGAAGTTATCAAAGAACGCTGCCCTGATATCCCAGAACCAAAAGGTAAAATAGTAATTGAAAGAATCCACTGAAAACTTGCTGAAAGAGATCCCAAAATGAAAATTTCAAGGAATATTCTAGCCAAATTCCAGAATTATCAGGTCAAGGATAAAAGTAGTCAGAAAGAAACAATTTAAATATTAAAGAGCCACAGTCAGGATTACACAGGACTTAGCAGCTTCAACATTAAAGATCAGAGGTCTTGGAATATGATATTAAAGAAGACAAAGAAGCTTACAACCAAGAATTAACTACCTAGCAAAACTGAGCATAATCGAAGATGGCGACTGGAAAGCAGTAACTGGCGTGAGCTCCCCACCAAGTCCCTCCAAAAACCTATGAAAAAATGGCTCTGAACCAGTTCTAGAAATACAGAACCCACAAAGGGGCAGAGGGAAGCAGGACTCCAGCCCAGGTCTGCCTGGATGGTCTCGGGGTAAGGTCTGTCCCGAACAGAACTCCCAGCCCCCAGCGGAGGGGAGCAGAGCTGAGCCAAGCAGAGCCCAGTGCGCCAGGCGGCGCGGCGCGGGGCAGCAGACCTGGAGTGGAGCGGAGGGTGCTCTAGCTCGCGCTGTGGCATGTACCAGACCTCACAACCCACAAACAGCAAAAGGTTAGTGGGGAAAGCAGCGGGACGGGATCGGAGTTTGCGGTTCGACTTCCACCCCTGAGGCTACGGAGGCGGGG
>JAQQSZ010010402.1:0-12524 GCA_028646595.1 Phalanger gymnotis
AATGGCAAGCAGGATGCTTTCAGAAAAACCTGAAAAGACTTACATGAATTGATGAAAAGCAAAATGAATAGAACCAGAACTTTTTACATGGTGACAGCAGTATTAGCTTCTTTGATCAAGACAATGATCCAAGACAGTTCTAAAGGACTTGTTAAAAAATGCTGTCCACCTCCAGAGAGAGAACTGTTGAAGTCTGAGTGTAGACTGAAGCCTACTTTTTAAACTTTTAAAAAAAAATTTTCTTGGTTTTGTGTGTATGCATGTGTGTGTGTGTATGTGTGTGTGTGTGTTTTCTTTTCCAACATGGCTAATATGTAAACATTTTGCATGACTTCACATGTATAATTAGTATCAAATTTTTGCCTTCTCAAGGAGTTAGGGAAGGGTAGGAGGGAAAGAATTTGGAACTCAAAGTATTTTTTAAATTAATGTTAAAAATTTCAAATGTAATTGGGAAATATTTAATGAAATAAATTTTTTTTTCTAAATCCCGTGACAAGGCACTCATTGCTTCCCATAGCCCATTCCATTTTTGAATAGCTATAGTTATAAGGAAACCTCCTTATAACAGTGATTGAAACCTTCTTCTCTGTTGCTTCTGCCCAGTGGTCCTAGATAGCAGTTTTTCAGTTGATCCTCTAGAATTCCTTAAGTATATCATCATATCATCTGCAGAGAGTGATAGCTTTGTTTCCTCATTGCCTATTCCTTCAATATCATTTCTTCTTTTATTGCTAAAGCTAATATTTATAGTACAATGTTGAATAACAGGGGTGATGATGGACATCTTGTTTCACCCTTGATCTTACTGGGAATGCTTCTAGCTTATCTCCATTACATATGATGCTTGCTGATAGTTTTAGATAGATGCTATTTGTCATTTTAAGGACGACTCCATTTATTCCTATGTGCTCTAGTGTTTTTAATAGGAATTGGCGTTGTATTTTGTCAAAAGCTTTTTCCACAACTATTAAGATAATTATGATTTCTGCTAGTTTTGTTATTGATATGGTCAATTAAGATGATAATTTTCTTAATATTGAACCAGCCCTGCCTTCCTGGTATATATTCCACCTGGTCATAGTATATTATCCTTGTGATAAGTTGCTATAATCTCTCTGCAAATATTTTATTAAAATTTTTGCATCAATATTTATTAGGGAAATTGATCTATAATTACCTTTCTCTGTTTTGGCTCTTCCTAGTTTAGGTATCAGCACCATATTTGTATCATAAAAAGAATTTGATAGGACTCCTTCACCTATTTTTCCAAATAGTTTATATAGTACTGGAATTAGTTGTCCTTTAAGTGTTTGGTAGAATTCACTTGTAAATCCGTCTGGCCCTGGCAGTTTTTTTCTTAGCAACTTCATTAATGACTTATTCAATTTCTTTTTCTGAAATGGAATTATTTAAGTTTTTTCCTTTTCTTTAACCTGGGCAATTTACATCTTTAAAAAATGTTCATCCATTTCACTTAGGTTGTCAGATTTATTGGCATACAGTTGGGCAAAATAGCTCCTAATTATTGTTTTAATTTCCTCTTCACTTGTTGGTGAATTCACCCTTTTTATTTTTGATACTGGTAATTCGGTTTTCTTCTTTTTTAAATCAGATTAACCAAAGGTTTACCTATTTTATTGATTTAAAAAAAAACTCTTAGTTTTATTTGTTAATTCAATGGTTTTCTTAATTTCAATTTTATTAATCTCTCCTTTGATTTTCCAAATTTCTAGTCTGGTATTTAATTGGGGATTTTTAATTTGTTCTTTTTCTAGCTTTTTTAGTTGTACGCCCAATTCATTGATCTCTTTCCCTATTTTATTCATGTAAACATTTAGAGACATAAAATTTCCTCTAAGAACTGCTTTGGCTGTATCCCATAAGTTTTGATATGTTTCATTATTATCATTCTCTTAGATGAAGTTATTGATTATTTCTATGATTTGTTGTTTGACCCACACATTGTTTAGGATCAGATTATTTAGTTTCCAGTTAATTTTTACTCTGTCTTTCCATGGCCCTTTATTATGTGTAATTTTTTTTGCATTGTGATCTGAGAAGTGTGAGTTTAATATTTCTGCCTTTCTGCATTGAATTCGTGAGGTTGTTATGGCCTAGAACATGGTCAATTTTTGTGTAGGTGCTATTCGCTGAGAAAAAGTTATATTCCTTTCTATCCCCATTCAGTTTTCCCTATAGTTCTATCATATCTAACTTTTCTAAAATTCTATTCACCTCCTTAACTTCTTTCTTGTTTATTTTATGGTTAGATTTATCTAGTTTTGAGCTGGGAAGATTGAGGTCTCCCACTAGTATAGTTTTGCTGTCTATTTCTTCCTGTAACTTGCTTAACTTCTCCTCTAATAATTTGGATGCTGTACCACTTGGTGCATAACTGTTTAATATTAATGTTACTTCATTGTCTTTGGTACATTTTAGCAAGATTTAGTTTTTTTCCTTATCTCTTTTAATTAAATCTATTTTTGCTTTTGCTTTGTCTGAGATCAGGATTGCTACCCTGCTTTTTTTACTTCAGCTGAAGCATAACAGATTCTGCACCAGCCTTTTACTTTTACTCTATGTGTATCTCTCCGCTGCAGATGAGTTTCTTGTAAACAACATGTTGTAGAATTATGGTTTTTAATCTACTCTGCGGTCTGCTTCCATTTTAAGGGAGAGTTCATCCCATTCACATTAACAGTTATGATCACCAGCTATGTCTTTCTCTCCATCCTATTTTGCCCCTCGTTTACGTTTTTTTTCTCTCTTTCTCCCTTTCCCTCCTCACTAGTGCTTTGCTTCTGATCACTGCCTTCCTCAATCTGCCTTCCTTTCTATCTACCCTCCTCCCTTTCCTTTCCTCTTTCTCCTCCTACTTCCCTGTAGGGTAAGATAGATTTCTATAACCAACTAAAAGTGTATATTATTCCCTCTTTGAGCCAAATCCAATGAGAATAAGGTTCAAACAATGCTCATCTCCCTCCATTCTTTCCCTCTACTGCAATAAGTCTTTGTACCTCTTAATGTGATGTAATTTACCCTATTCTGCCTCCCTCTTTCCTCTTCTCCCAGTACAATCCTTTTTTATTCTGTCTGGCTCTGTACTTCCCCTATTCATTTAACTCCAATGATTTCCTATTACTTCTAGGATAAAATGTAAATTCTGTTTCTCTTTTTAAAGGCCTTCACAGTTTGGTCCCACCTTCTTTATATAATATTCTCTTCCTCACATTCTACAATCCCTCCAAACTGACCTTTTTGTTGTCCTTTACATATGACACTACACCTTCACCTCATGCCTTAGTAGTGTTTGTCTCTAATTTATGATATGCACTCCTTCTCCACCTCTGTCTATTGCAGTCCCTGGTTTTCTTCAAGACTGATCTCCAGCTCCAGCTTCTACAGGAAACCTTTCCTGATTCTTCAAGCTCTTAGTATCCTCTCTCTCTCAAAACTACCTTATCTCTATTTTTTATTCTGTATCTGGCACATAGCAGTCACTTAAATGCTTGCTGATCGGTTATCATTTGGACTAGGCATTAGATATCCTTCACAACAGCGACAAACACCTTAAGTGAGCATGCACTTTCCTATCTCATGCTTGCTTGGTTTTAAAAATTAAAGTGTCTTTGAACAAAGTTACCTTTTTTGTTTTTTCTTTCAAGTAATCTTATGTGATTTTTCCTTATGTATGATAGATTCAGTGTAAGGAAAAACTTGTTAACAAATAGAGCTATCCAGAAGTAGAAATTGCTGTCTCAGGAGAATAGTGAGTTTTCCCTCTCTAGAAATCTTACAGCCTGTATGAACACTTGTTGGGTATATTAAAGAAAGTACAGTTTGACAGGTAGGTACTAAGATTCCTTCCAACTCTGAAATTCTGTGATATATTTGCTTAGTAAGATTCTAGTTAGTCTTCTGATGTGTAGCAGCACATCAGGGACTGTGATATTAGAATTCAAATACTGTTTCTACTGCCATTGACAAGAAAAATACCTATAGAAATCTTGATATATCTTTTCAATTTTTTAATTTTTGTTGCCTTCCTAGTTTTATTTCTGAATTCTTTCAGAATGATCTGGCTTGAGTCTCACCATTTCTCACCAAGTCTACAAGCTTCTTTTTCCTTCCTCTACTTCTCATTTTCTTATTGCGCAATGCTGCTTATAATCTTTTATCATCTTCCTTCCTAATATTTTACAAAGCACTTTATAGTCTAAAGTGATATTGTCCTTAGCTGCCATATAGTTCTGTTTGGCAAAGAGATGAAGTAATTTTTAGGCTCTTTGCCTTGTTTAGGGTATTGATTTACATTGTCTTTATGTCTGATCTTTTATCCATTTCCTATTTTTCAGCATGAATAGCATGTTCAAATAGGTCTTTTGCTTGCTGTATTATTCTTATTTGGCATTGAGTTCTTCCTTATTTCTAACAATTTCCTTGTCTGAAATGATTCCCTTATTAGTAACTGGATATTTCCTGTCCATTAATATATAATCATACTAATTTCATGTAATATTATTCATTGTTCTCTTTGTCCAGTGGTTTACAATTTTCTTCCTGAAAAAAGCATTTTTCATGTGTAACTGTGAGCCTTGTATATAACCTACAAAGCCAATTTGACTTCTTTTAGGTCTTTTTTCTGGATATTGGGCTATATCTTGAAAAAACATATATCTCTGTCTTGCCCTATGTCAATCTTTGGATTGAAGTCACTGAGTATTCAAGTATATATTGATTGAATTTAGAGAATCTTTCTAATTTCTTTGTAGAATTTCCCTACTTTTTCATTGTAGTAGATCTTGACACAAAGTGCAATGATCTTCATGGTGGCCTTTTTGCAAATGTTTATCATGATCACTGCAATATGTGGTGACCAAGTATCCCATGAAATTATGCTTTTTGTTGCTTTTGAATGACATGATAAAACCAACCTACTCCTTTATTTGATTCTTCAAGGAAAACCCATGGTCTGTCTTTCTATTTAGTTGTAACTTTCCTTTGTCTTCTGATTTCATTTATAGCCAGATTACTTTTTTCAATGTAGTTTTATTTATTTCATTAACTATTTCCCAATTACATGTAAAAAAACTTTATTCATTTAAAAAATTTTTGAGTTGTAAGTTGCCTCCCTCCCTCTTACTCCTTCCCCCTCCTTGAGAAGGCAAGCAATTTTTGCAAAACATACCCATATTAGCCATGTTGCAAAAGAAAACATAGACCAGAAAAAAAGAAGAAAAGTAAAGAAAGTTTTAAGAATCTGCTTCAGTCTACATTCAGAGTTCATCACTTCTCTTTCAGGAAGTGGATGACATATAGCAAAATTGTTAAGATTAATAGGATTTGGCTGAGTGTAGTAGAGCAGACCTCTAATCCCTACTACTGTGGAAGCCAAGGCTGTGGATCACTTAAGCTTGCTAGTTCTCTGCTGTTTTAGGGCTAAAACCAATCAGGTGTTCACACTAGGTATAGTATGGACTAACCAGTATGGTGAGCCTGCAGTAGTAGAAGGCCACGCAAACTGGCTCAGGTTGATATAGAGACTATTAAATATTCTTTTTATATCAGCAATGGGATAAGGCTACTCAGCACAGTGCCTGGCACATGATAAGCCCTTAATAAATGCTTATTAACTAATGAATAACAGTATATGGACAGTATTTCCATACCTTTCAGCATCTATCTCATTTTAAAACATAACTTGATATCTACTGCTTTTAGATGAATTATAGTATTTAAGAATGTGTTACATTTGATAAGTTACTTGTTTGGTTGATGGTCTCTCTTTGTTGTTCTTGTTTTACTTTGTTATTGTGTTCAGTTCAATTCAGGAAATATTTGAATGTCTAGCATGGAAAGGGTTGTGCTAGATCCTGAGGGTACAAAAACAAAGAAACCATTCATTCTCTCAAAATGTTATGTCTTTATTGAATTTTAAATTATAAATAACATTTCCATAGGGAGATTATTTTATGATAAATGAAATTGAAATTGTTAATATCTCATCACTTATTCACATGATCCTCACTATGTAAATATTATTTCAAACAGGTTTTCTTTTCAATAATCAAACAAGATTTATTTTTCACCTTGAACTAGATTAGAAGATTCTTATAAATTGGAACCATAGCTTTCAAAAATGTATCTTCATTATAAGATTATAGACTCCTATATTACATGGAGACATAAGAATATTTGAATTTGCCACTATACTGACAGGAGAGAAATGTTCATCAGTAAGCAGCACTGTGAAAATCATTAATGAAGAAATGTTTTTCTACCCTCCTTACTTTGCCAGGTACACATTTTCTTATTTTGTGACTTTAGTAGTCTTAGTGAGCAGTTCAGCACCTAAAGATAGGTTTTGGTCTCAAAGAAGAACCTTTATAATAGGCACTGAATAAATACTTCTGAATTAATACCAGGACTATACAGTGAAATGAGGTGAAAAAGTTGAATAGATTTGGATTTAGAAGACGGGTTTAAATCCTGCATCTGCTTTATTAACTGTATGACTTTGATTAAATCCTTTCCTCTCTCTGAGCCTCAATTTCCTTATCTCTAAGGAATTAGACTGGATGATACCTAAGGTCTATCCCATTTTTAAATATGGTGTTCCTGTATGTTCCCTATGCTTCTATAACTTAAGTAATGTATAGCTCAAACTGAATTTAGTCTTAAAGTTTACCATTTTAAGCTATTGGCTTTCAAAGCAAATTTTGGTAATCAAGTCTTTCTTTCTTTTTAATTTGGTTCTTAACTGTATTCTACATACGACTACAAATATATGTGTGTGTGTATGCACATTTATGTGTATGTGTATATATATATATGCACATATATATAGATAGATAATTGTATCATAGCAGGACAGTATAGTTGAAAACAGCAATGAAATGGTAGGTGAGTAAGAAATTATAGTATTCAAAAGAAGACTAATTATTAGTAAATGGTATAATAAAATCCACTTGAAGTGATTGAAGCATAATTCTAAAAAATACAATATAGAGTAGAATGTGAAAGTGTATTAATAGAGGTATAAAAGTGTTATGGTAGATGACCATACAGGAATGCTTTGTGGAAAAGATAGCATTTGAGCTGTACCTTGAAAGAAAGATGGAAAATGAACAAGTGAAGCTTGGTAGATAGGTGGGGGGAGGGCCCTTGTGCTAGAAAGAATTTAATATAAGCAAAATTACAGAGATTGGAAAGCATGGGCATGTTTGAGGAACAATAAGTACTCCCATTTAGCTAGGCATAGGGTACATGAAGGAAAGTAGTGAAAAAATGAAGTCAGAAAAGTAATATAGATATAAATTCCTTTTTTTTTCTTAAAGTCTTTTATGATCTTGCCCAGATTTATCTTTCTAGCCTCATCATATCTTCACACACACTTTGTTGACAAGCCAGACTGGCTTTCTCTTTGTTTCCTACCAATGAAAATCCAACTTCCATCTTCATGTGTTTGTACTAGCTATCCTTTATTCCTGGACTGCATCCTCTCCTTACCTCTGTCTCAGAGAATCTATCACTTCCTTCAAGGCTCAGCTCAAGCACCACTTTCTACATAAAGTCATTCCTGACCCACCAAACTACTAGTGTTTGCTCTCTATCTTGTATTTATTTATTCTCCATATGCCGTGTGTCTACATATTTTCTCACATGATAGAATATAAGCTTTTTGAGAACAGAGATTGTTTAATTTTTTTGACTTTTTATCCTCAATACCTGTATAGTGTCTAACACACAGTAGGTACTTAATAAATATTTTTTGTTGCAAAAAGGTAGGTTGGGGCCGTATTATAGTGCATCTTACGTGTCAAGTGAAGGAATATATTCACTAGGTGATGAGAAATCATTTAAAATTGTTGAGATGATGGTGAGATGTGTTGCTGAGAGGTGAGGTTGGGTTAGGAGGCTTCAGTAATCAGAGTTATGCTTTAGGAAGATTGTTTTGGCAGAGGTGTATAGGGCAGTAAATGTAACCTCAGGTAGTAGCAGTGGCAATAGAAAGAAGTGAATTAATTTCAGAGATATTGTGCCATTAGATATAATAGAATTTAACAGCTGGTTAGATATTGGGTGTGGGAGAGAAAGCTGAATCAAATATGATTCTTAAAGTTTCAAAGCCAGGGTGTCTGGGAGGGTGCCAGTGCCATAAACAGAATTGAAGAGGAGAAAGGGGGATAAGATGATAAATTTGGTTTTTAACATGTGGAGTTTAGGGTACCCAAAGATCCAGATATCCTGGTGGAAACTATGCTCAGACCATGATATAAAGCTGGATGAACTGCATGTTGAGCTACTCCATCAGTACATGTATCTTCGATGGGTATTGAGATTATAGAGTGGGCTCAGAATTAAATAGGGGGACAGGAGCAGGCTGAATTAGATTTAGGGAACTTTGTGTCACTTTCAGTGATTTCAAACTGCTATCTGAAACACTCATTTTTTAAATATCATTGTTCTTCCAGTGATGCTAAACTACCTCAATCTCTGAACAGTCAGAATTGTGACTTATCCAAAAAGCAATGTCAGAATTTGTAGTGGGCGTAAATAGACTAGAACATATAACATTAATAATTTACTGCAAGAAATAATATAATGATAATAGCTAATATTTATGTAGTGCTCTAAAGTTTGCACAGTACTATTTTTTACATTATCTCATTTGAGTCTCACAACTCTGTGAGTCAGGTACTACAGTTATTATTGTCCCCATCACACAGCTTATATGTATCAGGGGTACAGTTTGAAACAAAATTACTCTTCTTGACTTCAAGTCTATCACTCTTATCCATTTTATTACACTACTTCCTGTAGAAGATATTATCTAGGAACTGGATAACCAGAAAAGGAGATGGCCTGTTATATAACTAGAGTTAGGGGTAACAAATTACCTTCAATTTACCATGTATATATCTATATGTATGGGTTTGGTTTGGGTTTTTTTTTTTTACACATTGTCTCTTTCATTATAATGTAAGCTTCTTTAGATCAGAGACCATATTTCTGTCTTTCTTTGTATCCCTAGCACTTAGCATAGTGCCTTTCACATTAATAAATGCTTGTTAACTGATTAATAGTCCAAGGTCTACACTGTTATTTCAAAATGTTTAAAGACTTAGCGGAAGACCTCTTATATATCACTGTTCAGTCAATGTCTGACTCTTCATGACCCCATGGACCATAACATGCCAGGCCCTTCTGTCTTCCACTATCTTCCCAAGTCAAGTTCCTGTCCATTGTTTCCATGATACTATCTATCCATCTCATCTTCTACTATGTCCTTTCCCTTTGCCTTCAACCTTTCCCAACATCAGGGAATGAGTCCTGTCCCTTTTCATTATGTGGCCAAATTATTTAAGCTTCAACTTCAACATTTGACCTTCCAGTGAATAACCTGAATTAATTTCTTTAAGTTTTGACTAATTTTGACTAAGTTTTGACTAATCCCTTGTCCAATGGACTCTCAGAAGTCTTTTCCAGCACCACAATTCAAAAGCATCAATTCAGCAGAGCTCAGCTTCCTTTACAGTCCACCTCTCACAGCCATACATTTCTATGGAAAAAACTTAGCTTCGACTAGATTGACTTTTGTCAGCAAAAGGATGTTTCTTCTTCCTTCCTTCCTTCCTTCCTTTCTTTTCATTCTTTCTTTCATCCTTTGAGACAATCAGGGTTAAGTGACTTGTCCAGGGTCATACAGCTAGTAAGTGTCTGAGGCCAGATTTTAATTCAGGTCTTCCTGACTCCAGGGCCAGTGTTTCACTGTTCCACCTAGCTGCCCCATTTCTTCTTTTTAGTACATTGTTCAGATTTCCCATTGCTTTCCTTCCAAGGAGCAAGTGTCTTTTAATTTCATGGCTGCAGTTGCTGTCCGCAGCAGTCTTTGAGCCCAAGAATAGAAAATCCGACACTGCTTCCATTTCTTCTCGCTCTGTTTACCAGGAAGTGATGGGACTAATTGCCAAGATGTTAGTTTTTTTGATGTTAAGCTTCAAGCCAACTTTTACACTCTCTCCTAATCCAGTGGTCACTGTTGAATTTTCAGAATTTGCTGGCATATTGAGTGCAGCACTTTAACAGCATCATCTTTTAGGATTTTAAATAGCTCCTGTTTGACCACATCCAGCTTACATTGGTTCATAGATCTTACATTTCAAGTTCCTATGCAATATTGATTCTTACAAAATCAGACTTTCCTTTCATCACCAGATAGATCCACAGCTGAGCTTCCTTTCAGCTGTGGCCCAGCCATTTCATTAGTACTGGAACTACTTGTAGTTTTCTCCACTCTTCCCCAGTAGCATGTTGGACATATTCTGACCTGAGGGGCTCATCTTCCAGTGTCATCTTTTTTTTTTTTATCATTTTAGAACTGTTCATGGGGTTTTCTTGGCAAAGATAATGGAGTGGTTTGCCATTTCCTTCTCCAGTGGACCACCTTTTGTCAGCACTCTCCACTATGACCTGTCCATCTTGGGTAACCCTGCATGACATAATTCATAGTTTCATAAGTAGAAATCTTTAGGATTTAAGTCAGAAATGTTCATCATTTTTCCCTTGTCTGGATCAGATCACTTTAATTGAGGACTCAGTAGCAGCTCTTGAGCAGGCAACCTATAAGTTGGATGCATTTTCGAAGAAACTAGAAGCAGAGTACAAGAAGCTAGAAAAGTGATGAAAGAATTCTTTAACACAAAGATTTTACAAGAATGTTTAATAAGAACTAAAATACATCAGGTGAAACTTATAAAAATTCCGTGCTTCAATTATATAAAAAGAAGTAATGCTGGAGATTCAAGGAGAATTTCAACCCTCGAGCTTTGGTTGGGTATATGATTTTGGCTACCCTTTGATGGTTTTCTAAAACTGCATTCCTAAAACTTCATATAAATTCTCAGACTTCATCTTATTGTATGCTTCCTTATGTACCCTGGCCAAAGGCTCAGAATTCAAGATCAATTCCCTCTGGAGCAGATATAGATGAGAGGACCTGGTCTTCCTGTCTCCTACAGTACTAATATACTCCTTTCTTCCCTATTCCCTCATTCTTATTATCTTTGACTTTTTATAAAGTTTAATTCTTGTTCTTAAAGTTGCTAACCTATTTTTACACACAAAATCATGAAAATATATTTTCATGTAAGCCGTATCACCAAAAAATTAAAAAGCAAGAAAATTATGCTTCAATTTGCACCTGGAGTTAATCAGTTCTTTTTCTCTGGATGTGGATATCATTTTTTCATCATGAGCCCTTTGGAATTGTCTTGAATCATTGTATTGATCAGAGTAGCCAAGTCCTTCACAGTTGATCATCATTACAATATAGGTGTTACTGTGCACAATGATCTCCTATTTTTCTCATTCCCATTGTGTCAGTTCATATGTCTTGCCATATTTTTTTCTGAACCCCCCCCCATCATTTCTTATAGCACAGTAGTACTCCATCATAATCATATGCCATGACTTGTTCAGGCATTCCCCAATTGATGTGCATTCCCTCAGTTTCCAATTTTTTTGTTACCACAAAAAGAGCTGCTATAAATATTCTTCTATATATAGGTCCTTTCCTTTTTTCTTTGATCTCTTTTGAGTGCAGACCTAGTAGTTGTGTTTGTGGTTTAAAGAGTATGCAGTTTTGTAGCCCTTTGGGTATAGTTCCAAATTGTTCTCTGGAATGGCTGGATCACTTCACAACTCTACCAACAGTTTATTAGTGTACCTATTTTCCCTCATCTTCTCCAGTAATTGTCATTTCTGATAGGCATGAAGTGGCACCTCAGAGCTGTTTTGATTTACATTTCTCTAATCAACAGTGATTTAGAGCATTTTTGATATGACTATACATTGCTTTGATTTTTTCTCAGAATTCCCTGTTCATATCCTGTGACTATTTATCAATTGGGAAATAGTTCTTATTTTTTATAATTTGACTTGGTTCCCTATGTATTTGAGAAATGAGGCCTTTCAGAAAAAAACTTGCTATAAAAACTTTTGATATTATTTCATTGTCTATGATGCCTTTTGTCAAAATGTAGTTTCCCTGATTATTTCTTTTAATTAGGTCTATTTTTGCTTTTGCTTTGTCTGAGATCATGATTGCTACCCCTACCTTTTTTACTTCAGCTGAGACATAAAAGATTCTGCTCCAGCCACAAATGTATTCTTTACAGCCTTTTCTTGAACTAAAATATAAAATAATTAATTTATAATCCTTTTTTAAAAAGAGTCCATGTCTTGTAGGTATGTAACTATAACCTAACTATCCCAGAGTTGCACACTTTGAAGAATCCTCAGAAGACCAAGGGAGACTAGTATAATAATTACTCACAGTGAGTGTAGCACCTTCCTAGATTTTTATTGCTGTCACATACCTAGGCCCCAGCCAAAATAGATGGAACAGGGGGGCAGAGCCAACATGGCGGCTAGAAAGCAGGGACTAGCATGAGCTCCCTGCCAAGTCCCTCCAAAAACCTATAAAAAATGGCTCTGAACCAGTTCTAGAACTGCAGAAC
>JAQQSZ010010403.1:0-12523 GCA_028646595.1 Phalanger gymnotis
CTTCCCTCTGCCATTTTGTGGGTTCTGCAGCTCTAGAATTGGTTCAGAGCCATTTTTTTATAAGTTTTTGGAGAGATTTGGTGGGGAGCTCACGCCAGTCACTGCTTCCCAGCCGCCATCTTGGCCTGGATCTGCATCTTTAAAAAAAGAAAGAAACCTCCTACTAGATCCTACCATCTCTACTAGTTATTGTCCTGTGTCTCTCCTCTTGTTCTTAGGCAAATGCTTTGAAAAAAGTCACCTGCCCATGAAGGTCTCCATTTCGTCTTCTCTCATTCTCTACTAAACCCTTTGCAACATGGCTTCTGACTTCATTATTCTACTGAAATTGTGTTCTCCAGTTATCAATTGTTTTTCATTGATAAATCTAAAGACTTCTTCCCAATCCTCCTTCTCGAGCTCTGAAGCTTTTGGCACTACTGATCATCTTCTCCTACTGGTGTTTATGACAATGGTCTCACCTGATTTTCATGCCTGACCTCTTCTCAGTCTCCTTTGTTTTATCTTCATCTGCATCAGACCCACCAACTATAAATGCCCATAAAGCTCTACTACTGTTACCCCTTCTCTTTTCTCTATACACTTGGTGAGTCCTATGGGTTCGATTATCACCTCTATACAGATGATTTTCAGATCTATATGTCCATCCCTATATCCCTCCTGAGCTCTAGTCCTTTATCACCAATTGTCTATTGAGCATTTTGGACTGGATGTGTTTTAGGCATCTCAAAGTCAGCACATCACAAAGAGAACTCATTGTCATTCTCTCTACACCTTTCTCTATTCCAACTTTTCCTCCAACTGTCCAGGAGGGACACTGCCATCTAATCACTCAACTTCACCAACTTCACTATCATTCTTAACTCTTCAATCTCACTTATCTCATATATCCAATCAGGCACTAATCTTATTATTTAAACTTCCATAACATCTCTTGTACCTGTTCCCTTATCTCCACTCGTATATCTACTTCCCTTCTTCCAGGTCCTCATTGCTTCTTGCCTAGACTATTGCAATAGCTTTCTAATGGGTTTTCCTGCTTTCCTGAGTCTTGCCAAAGTGATTCTCCTAGGTATGACTATGTTAGCCCCCTTCCCAATCAACTCCAATTACTCTCTCTTACTACTAGGAACAACATTAAAGTCTTCTGTTGGGCACTGAGAGCTCTTTACAATCTGGCTCCTTCTTGCCCTTTCTGTCTTCTCTTCCAAGCACTTGACAATCTAGCCATGCTGGCTTACTTTTTTCTCACACACCAATTTCTTTATTCTCCATTAGACTGGAAGTTACTTGAGGACAGAGAATGTTTCTGGTTTTTTGTTTGCATTCCAGCTCTTAGTATCATGCCTGTAGTATGGTAAGCTCTTAATAAATACTTTTTCATTAATTAATTGGTTTATGAGTCCTACACACTTCTGTTCTGCTGTCAAAGCCTGTGAGACCACCCTGCTCCAAATGAGGCACCAGAGGAAGACTTAAGTGAAGTCTATACATGATTACCTGCCTGTAAAGCAGTTTCACCTAGGTAGATGAGTCAGAAAGACATCTAGTTACGTACCTGTGAGGTAAGTGTTTCATCACTACTCTGTATCATTGGTTAGGAATCTTAAAAGATGAATATTTATGCTGTGTTCTTAATTGTGAATCCTATACAAATATTGAGTCCTCCTCTGGACATCCTCAGTATTAACTATTCAAAATCTTGGTTAATTCTGGAAACCCGAAGATCTCGGCATCCTGCCTAGCCAAATATCCAATCAGAGGAAGGCTTTGAAACAAACAATGTACCTTATGACCAAGCACATGAAACTTTAGACAAAGCTTCATTTAAAAACTCATAGAAAAAAAAAACAAAATGACAAAAAAAACCTCTTTGCCAAACTCAAGAAAGAGCAGAACAATTGGCATCTCTCATTTTCATGAAATTCTCTGCCAAAAAGAAATGAAGCATTATTTTCCCAAAGACTCATTTTTTTAATTACCCTCCAAGCTATAATTAGGGTGGGGTGTCTGGAACTCTGCACCAACATACTGAGGGCACACTTCTTTTGAGAAGAACAGTTTCTTCCCTCTTTGACTCAAGCCAATGAACAAGCATTTATTAAGCACCTATTTTTGCCAAGCACTGTGCTAGTTACTGGAGATTCAAATTTAAAGAATGAAAAAAATCCCTCCTCTCATAGGAGTTTGCATTCTAAAAAAAGAGACAGCACACATACAGTAAATACAAGGTTATTTGAGAGAGAGAGCTATCATTTGGGGGCATCAGGAAAGACATCTTATAGAAGATGGTGCTTGAGCTGCATCTTGAAGGAAAAAATTCCAAAAGATTCTATAAAGCAGTGGCGAGTAGAGAGTACATTCCCCACCAGAAGCCTCTCCCCACCCCCAGTCCATTCCCCACTCGGCTGCCAGCATGATCTTCCAAGGCTGGACCATGTCACACACACAACCCCCATTTAATAAACTTTAGTGGCTCCCTATCACCTCCAGGATCAAATAGAAAATCTCTGATTGTGTTCAAAGCCCTGTATAACCCCTTCTCTCCCTCCTTACCCAGGCATTACCTTCCTATTCTTCTTGTACCTTGTATCCCTCCCCCTCATACTTTGCCATCCAGTGACTACTGTCTTCCTTGTTGATCCTTCAAGCCACTGCATCTCTGAACTCTGCTTCCTGGCTTCCCTGTTTTCCTTCAAGTCTCATCTAAAGTCTCACCTTCTATAGGAAGCCTTTCCCAATTCCCCTCAGTTTTAATGCCTTTACTATGTTGCTTATTTCCAGTTCATCATACATACATATATGTGTGTGTGTATACATACATACATGCATTGTATTTTATGTTATTGTTTTTCATGTTTTCTCACCCTTTAGGCTGTGAGTGTTTGAAATCTGGGATTGTCTTTTACCTTTTCTTGCTGCAAGAGGTGACTGAGAACCCAAAGTCAGGTGATATCTGTGTGAGTAAAGATTGCCTGATGTGAAAGATGGCGCTAATATAGAAATGGCAACATTTAGCAACTGTTGGTATATCCGTCATATCCCCTTGTTAGGAAGAGGATGATACCAATGCTATAAATCTGCAAGAAAAGGGAAAAGGTAGTACCTTCAACAGAAATAGGGAAGGTTAGAAGAGAGATTGGTTTGAGGGAAAAATATGAAGAATTCTGTTTTGAATACATTGAGTTTGGGATGTCTCCAGGACATCCAGTTTCTATCAGCTAATAAACAGTTGGTGATGTGGAATTAAAGTTCAGGGGAAAGACTGGGGCTAGATGTAGAAATCTGTGTTATATGTGCACAGAGGTAATAATTAAAGTCATAGCTGATGATGACGTCACCAAACTAAAGGAGAGGAGAGGCCAGGACTGAGCCTTGGGGAACATCTGAAGTCAGTGACTATGATATAGATGAAGAACCAACAAAGGAGGCTGAGAAAGAGAAGTCAGACAGGTAGAAGGTGCAAGCAGAAGAAAGCAGTGTTAGAAAAATACAGAGAGAAGGAAAGGAATGGAATAAGAATTTATTAAGCACCCACTATGTGGCAGGTACTGTGCTGAGCACATGTGATCCTCACAACAACCCTGTAGGTGCTTTCTGATCTCCATTTTACAGTTTGAGGAAACTAAGGCAAACAGAGATTGAGTGACTTGCCCAGGGTCGTACAACTGGTAAGTGCCTGAGTCTGGATTTGAATTTGAATTCTTGAGTCCAGGCCCAGGGCTCTATCCACTGTACCTCCTAGTTACCTCTAGGCAGCTCTCTAGAGAAAGAGTATCTAGGAGGAAGGGAGAGTCAGCAATGTCAGATCCAACAGAGAGGTCAAGAAGGATAATGATCGAGAAGACACCATCAGATTTGGCAAAGAAGTGCAAAATGGTGCATAATGATGGATCAGTGAAATAGATGCTGCAGATGACCCATACTTAGATAAGACAGAACTAAGGATTGATATTGTCATTAATGTATTTCCTAAATATCTATGGCCCATCTAAATTTCAGACACACAAAAGTAATATTACTTAAGAAAAAAAAAGGAGGGTCTTGCTTCACTAGAAACTTCTTTTCCGTATCAACCAGAGCAATGAAGGCAAGGACCAGAGTGGGCCAGACATATCCTTCTCAGTGGGCAGAGTTGGAATTTTCCCTTTCCCTCCCCTGGCTTGCCACAAGTCGGATCCATTTGTTGCTTAGGTTGTCTTCTTTCAATTCTCATGGATTTCACTTTTCAAAAGAAGGCAAAGAGAACCCCTTAGGAGGGGGCTGAACAAGATGACCCTCTGAGTTCACTTCCAACACTAAGATTCTACAATTGTATAAGTAGCCTGGTTTAGTGTTTAAAGTGACGAACTGGGAGTCACGAAACTTGAGTTAATAGGCCTGGCCTTGCCACTAACTTTCTTAATGGCAAGTAAAGTGAGAGTTTTTGCTGTCTTTTGTTTTGGAGTGCTTCTTAGCACTAAGGCAATCAAGTGCCTTTGATTCTTGCCTTTGTTTCAATCGAGAGTCTTTGATTGAATTGGGAGTCTTTGATGACCTGCTTAAGTCACAGGAAGGCCTAGGTCACACGGGGTTGAATCTCATGGTTGTGATGCCCTCTAACCCTGAAGAAGTGTGTATATGTATACTCTGAGGTTAGCATTTTGCTGGGGGCTCACTCACTGGAAGAGTATAGTGTGATTTGACCAGATGAGACTCTGGGTAGCCATTGTCATGGAGCCCAGATGTTGGTACTTCTCTCTCTGGTAACTATGTATGTAATGTTTTGGTCAGACACTAGAAGCTCTGTCTGCCAATTTGTGTTTATTTGCTCTGTTTATATAATTTCTGCTTATAATTTCTGTTTGTGTTTTCTCTGAAGTTCAGGGTGCTGGCTTTTCCCCTTGAACTAAGTGAATGATATATGTATATTCGATTAAAGTAAGATTGTTAACCCTTTAAAGTTGCTTTCCTGAGAAAAGCAGATCAAAGAACCTGTGGTAGCAGCCCCGCTCTGTGTTGGTGTTATTGATCTCACACAGCCATAGTAGGGGCAAGTAGCATTATTGCTACACTTGCTGTGTTATCTGAAGCAAGGTTCCTCTCCAGGAAGAACTGGAGCATTTGCAGAAAAAGTTGGGAGAAGAACTACCACCCTATTATTACTAAGCTTTTTCAGAGTACGAGGTATAATGAGATCACTTAAAAGCCCCAGGATAGCATTCTGAGAGCCTCGCCAAGTTGAAGAACCCAAATGTGTAACCAGGGGTAGGTGCAACGGAGGTCAAAAGTCACATTTGGGCTTCTGTGTAAATTCTAGACGTTCAGATTATTTGAATGTGTACAGAGGGAAATAAAGAACACTAAACTTTATGCAATTCTTGTTTGAAAAAATAAAAATGCATTTAAAATTTGCACCATAAAAAACACATCCCTTCTCTTCACTGGGTCTTATTTTCCCAGTCAGTAAAATGAAGAAGCTAGGTTATTTTGTTGTTGTTTGTTGTTCAGCCATTTCAGCTATGTCTAACTCTTTGTGATGCCATTTGGGGTTTTCTTGGCAAGGATATAGGAGTGGTTTGCCATTTCCTCCTCCAGCTCATTTTACAGATGAGAAAACTGAGGTAAACAGAGTTAAGTGACTTGCCCAGGGTCACATAGGTAGCAAGTGTCTGAGGCTATATTTGAACTCAGGTTTTCCTAGCCCTGGACCTGGAATCAGGATATGACCAAAATAACCAAACAGCAACAACAACTTCCTAATTCTAATCCTGGTGTTCCATCTATCGTACCAACTAGATGCCCTGAAATTAGGCTATAACAAACAATACTGATAAAGAACTTTAAAGTCTGCAATGTGATATATATTGTATGTGTGTGTGTATGTATGTCACTCTTACTTATCGCACTGAACCACAGTGAATATCATAGAATATCTACACACATATATACACATAGAATATAAGTGTGTATATATATATAATGTATGTATGCATACACATATATATAACACATACACACACACTTTTATTTAAGTCTCTTAACAATCTTTTAATCCCCTTTTCCCTTAACTTTTTAACCTTTTCTCCCTAGCACAGTACCCGGCACTTAGTAGATATTTGTTTGTTGAATAAAAGCTCTATATAAAGTCTTAATATTTTATATATCTTTAGAACCAGGAAAAGACTTAAAAGACAAGTCCAATGGAAAAAAGTTCAGTAGAGCCATCCCTGTAAAGGATGGAGAATGCAATTTGTTGCATTTCTATTGTGCTATGATTTTCACTGTGGTTGTGTGTGATGAACAAGTGTGAGATCTATTTTTTCTTCTAAGAGATAACTAAATAAAAGACATGTCTCTGTCTTGTAAACCTGTATTAAATGTATATGTTCTTAGTGGCCAACAGGAATGTGGAGCTGAGTATGACATATAGCACCCCAAAGTAGTGAGTACTGGAAAACATACACAGAGAATACAACTCTTTGAAATCAGATGCAGGAATATATATAAGAAGTTTCCAGAAAGAAAAGCTGATCCTCAATAAGCTTCATCAAAATTGAAAAAAAAATTAAGAATTGCACACAGACATCAAATTATGTTAAAAAGCAGTAGTCATGAAGACTATTTCATATTGCTCAAAAAATCGAAAAGCCAATCAATGGAACACACTAGATAGGAGACAATCAGAAACAACTGAACCCCAAATCTTGGCATTTGATAAACTCCCAAACATGAATTACTTGAGACAGAAATCTCTACTTGATAAGAAATGCTGGTAAAACCAGAAAGCAGATCAGCAGAGATTAGTATTAAACCAACATCTCTACTATACACTACAGTAAGCTCAAAATAGACGCAACCATAAAAAAGATGAGATCAAGTATCTTTAAGGGTTATGGCAAATGGGAAAATTCATATTCAAGCAAAATATTGAGAGGATTGCAAAGGTTAAAATAGATAATTTCAATTTCATAAGCTTAAAAAACTGCATGGATAGAATCAATGTGGATAAGAAGAGAAAAAGTCAAATGGTAAAATATCTTTGCCCAAAAAAATCTCTCATAGGAATCTGATAGCCAAGATATATGGGGAATTAAAAAGGATATCTAAGACCAAGAGCCATTCTTTGAAGGATAATTGGTCAAAGAACATGAACATATGATGTTCAAAAGAATTATAGACTATAAATAACCATGTGAAAGATTGCTTAAAATCACTCAAAATCAAAAAAATGCAAAGCAGAATAATTCTTAGACATTTCAATTCACACCCAGAAAAATTTGAAAGATGACAAACGATAGCATTAGTCAACATTGAAGGGTTTATGGACAGATAAGCACACCAATACACTATTGGTTAAATTGTTAATTTGGTCCTACCATTGACTGGGGAATAGTTGAACAAGTTGTGGGACTACATTGATATAATGGAATATTACTCTTCTGTTAAAAAAATGATGGATACAGAGAAGCATGAGATGACTTACATAATGCAAAGTAAGCAGAACCAGGTAAACAATATATACAGTCATTCTAATAACAAAGAATAGAAATCACAAAAAGAATAAGAATAACAAAACAATTGAAATTGAATGCTGTGAAATTATAACGACCCAATTATAATTATAATTGGCCCCAAAGAAGAAATATTAGAAATCACTTCCCTTTTCTTCACAGAGGCAAGAGACTATAAGTATGGAAGAGCACATACAATGTCAGACTTTCTCGGTGCAGCTAGATGACATAGTGAGTAGAGCACCAGCCCTGGAGTCAGGAGGACCTGAGTTCAAATCCGGCCTCTGATACTTGACACGCTTATTAGCTGCGTGACCTTGGACAAGTCACTTAACCCCAATTACCCTGCCTTCTCCCCTCAAAATAAAAAGACTTTATATGCTAATTATTTTTGCAGATTTTTAAAAATTCTTTAAGAATAGATGGTTATTTGGGAGGAAGAGTGAAGAGATATATTGAGAAATGTAGGTAATATAAAGACAAAACATGTCAATAAAATTTATTTTTTAAAAATTCAAAAAGTGATTTAGCCCAGTCTCCTCCTATTCAGCTAGGCCTAGGCCCATTGTCTATCTTCAGGGTCTGCCAAAGGTATAAATGTGACTGATAGACTATTTGGACAGATTGTCCCTATGTATACCATAGTCTAAAATATGGGAAGTATACTTTAAAAAAAATCCACACTATTTTCCCAGTGTAGATGATAAAATTAATATCTTTCTCATTGTGGATTTATTTCATTGTGAGATACTAAAGAATGAAACCAGTCTCTGATAAGGATTACGTAGGTATAAGCCCTGCCTCTGACAGATGCTATCTGCATAACCCTGAGCAAGTCATCATACCCTGGGTAACTCCTTAGAACTATGAGATGCAGAGAAATTGCTTGTCTGCATTCATAGAGGGAGTTTACTCATAAGGAATTTCCTTATACTGATGAAATAACCGATTGCGGGGAGGGGGCAGAACAGTGCTGAAGCACAGTGACTAGCAAATAATAGACAAATGCTTATTGGATGAATAAATAAATTTTTGATAGCTTTGGACCTGTATAGATGCAACTTCAAAGACCCCTAATAAGATACACAAAACTGGGCAAAAAGCAAATACACAAACAAGGAATTCATCTCTATTAAGATATTAAAGGTCAATGGCAACATAGAAGAAAAAAATCACAAAAGAAACAGAACGTAAAATTATCCTGGGCATTAGTCAGTGCAGAAGTTTTATCTACAGTGTTCTTTTCAACAATGGCAGGTGGCCAAAGGTTGCCCTGGACCAGAACACTCTAAGTCAGATGTCAAGAAACAGACCAGGAGAAGATGGAGGGAAGATTCTGAGTCTGCTCCATCTGGGGAGAATGGGGTGAAACCTTGGCTTTCCTTTCTGATGATCCAGATGAATACAATGCTTTTCTAGCCATCAAAAAACAATTTTAAAAAGAGAAACTGAATTCAACCGAGCCCAGGGATCATAGCTCTTTTCATGCTGGAGCTTTGTTTACTCCAGAATAAATTCAATAAAGTGCAGTAACCATTATAATAAATGTAGATGTCACTAATTACAACACTAGATTTTAAGTGCAACTTTAGTGTCTCAAGTGGCCTTTAAAGCTGAGTAAAACCACAGCCAATTCAAATTTAATTAAAACTATCAGTTTAATTTAGTTCAAGTTTACAATAAAAACTATAGTAACCCATTAACTTCATTCCAAATTCCCCATTATCCAGAGAAACAAGCAGCTTGCACAGCCTACACTTTGGTGATGAGTGCAGTTCATTCATTTACCTTGTTACAAAACTAAGCTTCCCTGATGGGCTGGATTCTGCTCCAAAATGAGGTCTTTTTTGGAACAACACTCACTGGGAATCAGACCAGAGTAGCAGAATGAGTTCTGGATTTGGCATCAGAGGAGAGAGCCTTCAATACCTGTTTGACATCAGAGAAATCACTTAATTTCTCTGGACTTCAACTTCCACATCTGCAAAATGTGTCCATTGTGGGCTAAGGGATGAGACTAGATGGACCTCTATGATCATGGTACCTTTCCTATCAGGTATCAATCTAACAGAGGGTTGGCTTTTATAAATAATGGGGTTCCCACATGGTCCCTACATATTCATTTAAATGGTGCTGTAGAATGCCCAGATCAGAGCCTCATATATAGAGACCCTGACCACAGGAAGGGTCCACCCAAAACTCCAATGAGAAGAGGCTGAATTTGAACATCCCAGCTCAGGTTTGAAGGACCGATCTTCCCTGAACCAAGCAAGTTGATTTCACTAACCTCCCCTCTTGGTGAGTCCAAGGCCTGAGATGCCCTTCCTAGGCCTAGCTCCTTCTTTGACTTCACTCAAATGTCATCAGACATTGGCCATTCTGAATGCACATGGCCAGGTCCTACTGTATTCTACAAGTAGAGCAAAGCTTAGAGAAGGCTAAGCTAGTTAGTCTGTCAGTCAACAAGCATTCACTACTTATTATTTGCCGGCACCATGTTAAGTCACTGCCCTGAAGGTAGGACTGGACTGACTTAGTCTTCAAGCAAGAGTATCTCATTCAGTGCCCAAATACTTGCCTCACGAAAAAATAAACCAACAAATAATCATCTGAAGTGTTTGCATGATTGCTTATTTGGGGTTTTTTTGTTTGTTTTTCCTTGTTGGAGATGGGACAGGAGAATGGATGTTCACCGAGATCTTTCCATTTGCAAGCTAGTGCTGGAGTACCCTCAGCATAGAGGTATGCATAGAAAAAAGAAGGAGTTAAAGTGATAGAGATGGAAATTCTGCACATAAAAGTGTCCCCTTCCATACCGCAGGGACACAAAAATGGAGACCAAGAAAGAGAGAATAAAAGGAATAAAAATCCAAGTGTAGTGAAATAAACAGAGAGACTATATAACTTTACATGTATTAAAAAAAAAACCTGATGATGCATTGTCCATACTCCAACATTACATTCACATGAACAACTTCCCAGAGGCCTCTTTGGTGAGGAGAGTACAAACTCCCTCATATATTAGAAAAGCCAAAATAAGTGTGGTTTTCTTGGCATTTTACTTGGGGAAGAAATCAAAGAACCTCAGGATCACAAAACTAGAAGGAATCTTAAAGGTCAAATTTGCTCCTGAACAAATACATGCTCTACAATGTGCCAAGAAATGGTCTTCCAGAATATTCTTGAAAGCCTCTAGAAGTGAACACACTGCCTCTTGTGACTAATTGTACAAGATGCTGTACCAGGCACTGCTTGGAGACTGTCACGACCTGAAGGGAAGGACCTAGGGGGTATCTATTCTATTTTTTTTATCACTATAACCTAGCTCAGTGATTACACAGGACAAGGGTTTAATAAATTTTGTTTTCACTAAACTTAAGCATGCTGGTTGTGGGTTGAGATCATTTTAATAAATGAAATGTTCTCTGCTATATGAGGAAACAAGGTATATGCATATATATATATATATATATATATAATGGGTTAAACCTTTTGCTTATATAAAAAGGCATGTTCTTCCTATAACTAATTTCAGACCCTTTCTATGATGAATACTGGCTTTGTGACCCTGGACAAATTATCTAACTTCCAAGACCCTCAGTTTCCTCATCTGTACAATGATAAGATTGCAACTAGACTACGGGAAATTCCAAATTGCTAAAAGCAAACAAACAAACAAAAAACTCCAGTGTTTTATGACAGCTAACTTGCACATATAATTGCAGAAGCTCTTTGGAGTTAAAAGGAATCTTATATACCATATAGGCCAATCTCTTCACTTAAAGGATTAAGAAGTGCTTGCTTCGGCAGCACATATACTAAAATTGGAACAATACAGAGATGATTAGCATGGCCCCTGCGCAAGGCTCATGGTTAAGCCAAGTTAATATAATAAACAATTTTACCTGAATTGATCTATCTATTCAGTGCCATACCAATTGAACTACCAAACTATTATTTTACAGAGCTGGATAAAATAATAACAAAATTCATCTGGAAGAACAAGAGGTCTGGAATATCTAGGGTATTAATGAAAAGAAACGCTAGGGAAGGTGGCCTAGCCATACCAGATATTAAACTGTACTATGGAGCAGCAGTCATCAAAACTACCTGGTACTGGCTAAGAAACAGAGCTGTGGATCAGTAGAATAGGATAGGTACACAAGATGGACAAGTCAATGACTATAACAAGCTACTCTCTAATAAACACAAAGAGGCCAGTTTCTGGGCTAAGAATTCACTATTTCACAAAAACTGCTGCGAAAATTGGAAAATGGGTAGGGCAGAAACTGGGCATAGACCAATATTTTACACCATATACCAAAATAAAGTCAAAATGGGTTCATGGTTTAGGAATAAATGCTGATACTATAAACAAGTTGGGAGAGCAAGGAATAGTTTACCTATCATATTTATGGAAAAGAAAAGAATTCATGACCCAACAAGAGATAGAGAGCACTACAAAATGCAAAGTGGATAATTTTGATTATGTTAAATTTAAATGTTTTTGTGCAAAAAAAAAGCCAAAGCAACAAAGATTAGGAGAGAAGCAGAAAATTGGGAGAAAATTTTTACGACTACTGTCGCTGATAAAGTCCTCATTTCTAAAATATACAGGGAACTGAGCCAAATATATAGGAATACAAGTCATTCCCCAATTGAGAAATGGTCAAAGGATATGAACAGGAAGTTTTCAGAGGAAGAAATTAAAGATATCTATAGGCATATGAAAAAATGCTCGAAATCACTACTGATTAGAGAAATGCAAATCAAAACAACTCTTAGATACCACATCTCTTCTGTCAGATTGGCTAAAATAACAAAACAGGAAAATGATAAATGCTGGAAAGGATGTGGGAAAATGGGAACATTGTTACATTGCTGGTGGAGTTGTGAACTGATCCAGCCATTTTGGAGAGCAATTTGGAACTATGCCCAAAGGGCTATAAAAATGTTCATACCCTTTGACACAGCAATACCACTTCTAGAGTTGTATCCCAAAGAGATCACACAAGTGGGAAAAGGACCCA